>CM052339.1:11265239-11320363 GCA_028455595.1 Lasioglossum vierecki | reverse complement strand
AGTGACCTAACCCAACGGTATAATACATGTACACATGACAATTAACTATTATAAAGTGTCTTCTAAAACGAAGTTGCAACATTAAATTGCAAAAGCTCTATCGATTCCATTTTTCTATTATGGATGCGTACGTGATACAGGTAAAATGTTTTATCAAATGTTCATCAATGTAAAGAAAAACAATTAAAGTTTAAGGTTATGTTTCTATTGTAGGTTAGACGTATGTGGTTGACACAAGAAGGATATTTTCTAGCGGTAAATATATATACATATATACATATGTTTACATTAAAACTCTAAATCGACACGATGAATAATCGAATAATCGTATGTATTTCTTTTAAAGGATTTATTATCATTGAGGCATAACCATGTCTCGATACCTCAAATTGGATCCGAGATTGCGATGACAAAAGCGATGGAGCATTTATCGGCCCCCTTGGATAGCCTGGTGCTTTACCATTTAAAGTAACTATATATGGTTTTCTCAATTATATAGAGCGAGAGATCTATATTCGAGATCTGAAAAGTAACAGCCTATGGATTAATGATATATTGAAACTTTGGAGCAAGTCTATGTCGCCTATGCGAAATGCTAGAATCCGATCATTTTCAAAGTCAAAATTTGAATTTGATAAATTGCAGAATTGCTTTCAATTAAAAAGTGATCGAATCAGTGCGCCAAAAGCATTGACGCATCTTTTATATATTAGTATATTGACATGAATTCTTTTCAATTTCTAGAATACAATTAAATATTTTATGAATATAATACGACTATTTTTTATAGAATTTGTTACATACGTTAAAGTTATTAATTTAAAATGCGTATGTCGTACAATATAACTACCAAAGGTAATCAAACGAAGCACTTCAAAAAAGAGAAGCATTCCTGCTTCGACATTTTTTTTCTCACTTTTGCTACGTGTTCCCATTCAAACAAATGTATTTTTTGCAATAACTGTATGCAATTATTTGAAAAGAACTCATTTCTACCTAATATAACTATTCTGACCACTGTTTAATTACATTTTAATAGATTCTTTGTTTTTAGAACTATAGCAGCAATGATGAAAAACGATCCATTGACTATGTACAACTACCAAAGTTCTGCGGTGCAGTCTTTAACAAAAATCCTTCAACTGCAAAAGGAAGAGAATTGGATGTTACCTGTTATGAACATGATGTGCTTGGAATTGAGATTGTTAGCTGTATGCGCTGAGAATAGAAAGAATAACAAAAGCTCAAAACCTGGAGAAATCTTAGAGAAATGCGCGGATTGTCTGATGGGATGTTTTCGAGTGTGCGCGTGTGATAATCGCAGTTCAGAAGACGACACGAAAAGATGGGGGATGCTGGCACTGGTTAATCAATTGCTGAAGATTTATTTTAGGATCAATAAATTACATTTATGTAAACCTTTGATAAGAGCGATAGAGTCATCCCCATATAAAGCGCTCTTCGCATTGGCGCAACAAATTACATACAAGTTTTTTGTGGGACGCAAAGCGATGTTTGACAGTGATTATAAAGCAGGTAACGATTCGCTTAAACTTTTAATCGGAACTCGTGTCATCTAACAGAACTAGTGTTCCGAATTACAACCGCCTTTTCTTCATTCCATACAATTCCATTCCATTCGTTTTTGAGTAAATCTTCCATCTAAGACGTTCAGAACATTTTTCGTGTCGAAATCCCTAGCAGCAATCGAGAAAAATCGATTTTCGTTAAACGAAAGAGCGCCCAGAAGCGTCCCAGAAAGCGTTTCTAGTATTGTACGAGAATTGCGAATAGGAAACAACCTGTAAAGACGTGAGGGAGTTTAATTTATCTTCGAATTTGTATAGCCTCAGGCTAGAACAAAAAGAACAAAAAAACAAAAATGTTTCCCGGGTTCTGGCCGCTCTGCGCGTCATTGTAAATATGTATTTACTACAATATCTATGTAGATATGCCACTGTTTTGGCCGCGCATGCGCGAAAAAAGGCGGTTGTAATCGGAACACTGAACAGAAAACATGCTAAACTATTTTAATAACGATTGTGAATCTTTTGCAGCTGACGATTATCTGACGTATGCGTTCGAACATTGTCACAAGAAGTCCTTGAAAAACAAAAGACTAATTCTAACGTATCTTGCACCAGTGAAGATGTTACTAGGATATATGCCGAAGCAAAGCTTATTAGAGAAATACAATTTAATGGAATTCTGGGAGTTAATGGAATCCATGAAGAAAGGAGACTTACGTAATCTCGAGAAAGTAATGGAGAAACACGAGACCTTTTTCATTGGAGCCGGGATATATTTGATTGTGGAGAAATTGAAAATAATAGCTTATAGGAATTTATTTAAAAAAGTATATTTGGTATTGAATATACATCAGATTCCTATCCAGAATCTACTTTCGGCTCTGCAGATGCATGGATACGACGACGTCGATATGGATGAAACCGAATGCATTGTAGCGAATTTAATATACGAAGGAAAAATTAAAGGCTACATATCTCATCAACATAAAAAGTTAGTTATATCGAAACAAAATCCTTTTCCAAAATTGTCAACGATACCGTGATCATTATTGTATATAGCCACGTTTTTATTTATCAAATACATTCTTTGAAAATAAATGAAACTGTGTTCTTTAGAAGTATCTCGAAAGTAATTGGTACATGTTGCCTCATGAATAATTGCAATTATTTACTTATACGAAATCGCTTTTATACGAAAGCTCCCTTGTAACTCCAATAATTGTGAAATGAAAAATCGAGGGAAACTTCAAGTTCAATTTGAAAGAAGTTTCGAGTTTAAATTGAGGGAAATGTCAATTTTAAATTAAAGCTCGGACTTTTACCCTGGTATCCGAGTACCTATGAGATACCCGGGTAGAGCAAAACTACCCGGGTATCTCATAAGACATAAATGATTTTGTGTAATTTAAAATAATAATGAAATTAAGAGAACACGTTGATATATTAATTTAAATTTATTAAAATCGTTCAAGAGAATAAGTAATCGTAATATATCGTCTGCTTTTTCCTATTCATGCAAACGATTTTTATTTTGCATAAAGATCCGTAGTGTATTCATGAGATACCCGGGTACTCGGGTAATTTTTGTTTACCCGGGTACCCGAGTAATTTTTGTTTACTCGGGTATCTCATAAGTCACAGCTTTATTTTAAATTAAGGGAACTTCCAAGTAAAATTTGAAGAATCTATTTTCTGGCTTGCTGTCGGAGATTTCGATCCGAAAATGTTCTGAACGTTGGAAGATTTCCTCGTAAAACGAGTACCAATATGGCCTGTCTAAAAAAAATTTGTCAAATTTTAAAACACCCTGTAGTGCTTTATACTATTCGAAAAGTGCAGTAAAAACATTTGTTATTTCACTTTCGGAAAAGCGGCCGTTGCATTTTCATATGTATATACTAATGATTTTTTCAAAGTCTGCGGGGTGCTCAAGGTATCCCATTGTTACCGAAATGGTTGCGTTACTGTGGGCAAAATCGCCGCGCATGCGCGAAAAAAGGCGGTTGTAATCGGAACACTGATATTGAAGTATAAATGTCTAATAAATCCGGTATTACATATGTTACACGACGATCTAATAAATTAGTAGAATTAGGAAATAAATTGGTATAAATAAATTCTTATGAAGTTCCATTATATCGTGCGCGTCAAGCCTATCTATGTACATATCATTTAGTTTGCATTATATCAGTTGACGAGAAGGAGGTGGAACCGGGTGGAACGTATGTACATATACATTTTATGTACGACTGCGTAAGACGTAAGAGTGCTACGAGCTTTGTGTTTCGTACCGAGAATTAATCATACTTTTCTGTTATGATCGTATATTTGGATTGTTCGATCAGCAAACTGTAATCTAGTGTCTCTCCTTGGTGTACAAGAGAATCAAGTTTATTTACGATGTACTATCGATTCACAGTGTGATTGGTTAAGCTAGTGTTCAATGCAAGTATGGCCGCCCTGCCATCACCCACGCAGGTATATTGTAATTTTTCGAATTTTATTATGATATAAACATTCAATCTGTCGTGTACGTTATTAAACACGTGATCAGGAAAATTCATTTGTGTTTCCCGTTAAAAGTAACGGTCCCTTGTCGTACGTATTTTTCTCGTTTCCACATTCGCGAAGTCGATATAATATCACTTCAACTTCTTTGACAGTATAAATCATTTGTTCGGATCGTTCTTCGGAATGTACCAATGTTTTTTTCTTCCGTAAATGGATATCGATTCTCGGAATGATTTGTTCGAAACTGTATATTGCAAAAGTATAATAACCTCGCGATAAACGTTTATCTAAATACAGATTAACGAATGTTAGTTGCGATAGGCCTCACATTTCCGGCAGTTCAAATTGATATCTACCACCTAATTATCCTCGAATGTGTTTGCAGCTGATAAGACACTTGGAAGATATCTAATAAATTCATTTTTACAGGTGGCTGGAAGCCATACTGCTATATATGAAGCTTACTATAATCAGGTATATTTCTTATTATTCTCGTAATTACAATGAATTGAAACAGTTATATAATCTAACCCCATGGTAACTTGATCTTTTATTAATTATTCGAGAAATTTTTCGAGGTAATCAATTTCTCTGCGTTTCTCCCTGTTTCCCTGTAAGAAATCTACGCGAAATGGAAACAGGAACTAACTTTCATTCAAATTATACGATACACGTTCGCTGTGTTATTATTTACCATTATAACTTGATAAATGTTCCTTTCTATCGATCATACATTCGTTTAGAAAAGATGTATCGATTAGAAGCAATTCTGTAATTTATCGAATTCAAATTTTGACATAGAAAATGATCTGAACATAGATATCAAAACGTCATCAATATACATCCATTATAACTTAAATTCGAAAGAAGCTCAAAATTAAAGTTCATTTCTGTAAGTCGAGGTTTTATCGTTGGTTATTTCAAAATTGTGACCATCGATAATTTATATCTTTGTAGAATAATGATTGCGTATTAATCACAAGGGCTATTAGAACTAAAAGATTGAAGGAACAATTATTCACTTTTAATGTTACTATAGTATATCCTTGTACAAAGCATTTGTAAATTGAATATCAACTGGTAAACCTCCCTTATTCAAAGATTCGAGATCCAGGTTACTAAAGTTCAACTTTACATTTTAAGAATACCAAGTAAAATATTGACGTGACATGTTACGATTACCCTAAGGTTGACCCGAACGGATATGGGCGAATCGGTGCGATGGAAGCTGCGAGATTTCTTAAGAAATCCCAGCTGGATGACGATATTCTAAGCCAAATATGGGATATGGCAGATCCACAATCACGTGGATCATTAGACAAATCTGGTCTTTTTGTTGCTCTGAAGTTGTGTGCATTGGCACAATCAGGGCGAGATATAAATATGTTGAATTTAAGTATGGAATTGCCTCCTCCGAAGATGGTAAGTCGTCTCTCCTATTTGACCGAGCGATTTGATTGATGTGATTGATTAATGTTGAATATGATTTTAGGGCGATATTCCAATAATTTCTCAGAAAAAGGTAGTCAATAGTTTGCCAGTGATAGCGCCTATTAGTAACGAAGATTGGTCTATTAAACCAGCGGAGAGAGCAAAATACGATCAACTATTTGATAGTTTGAAACCTATAAATGGATATATATCTGGGAATAATGTTAAAGGTGTTCTTATGGATAGTAAACTTCCCTTAGAAACCCTTGGGAAGATTTGGGAGCTTGCCGATATGGACGAAGACGGTATGCTGGATAGGCACGAGTTTGTCGTGGTAAGTTCTCAACCAAATACCCTCAAACTATTCCATTGAATATTCTCTCTTCAGTTTTCAAATTATTTACGCAGGCCATGCATTTGGTATACAAGGCATTAGAAAAATATGCAATACCAAGTGTGCTTCCGCCAGAGTTGTTGCCACCTAGTAAAAGAAAGGATGTTACCGTACCAGTATCAAAGTCTCCGGTACCAGTAGGAATGACAGCTGTTGTGAAAAATATGGCTGGCTTGGATTTGGCAAAAGTATACTATACATATACGATATACATATATATATACACACCATAAAGAAAGTTGGGCATTAACTGATTAAACAGTTTAAATTTGATTTGTTGAGAAATATTTAAGAAACTATTGATTACGCAATCCAACAAATTATATAATAGTCGGCAGCTGCTTATAGAATTTTTCAGTTTAAAATCAAATTCACAACCAGTGTTCTACAAAGAGATGTACGATTTTTTATTTTTATTAGGTGTTACGTGAAAACTAAACATGCGAGAAAGTTCAGGGTTTCAGTCGAAAGAGACACTTCCTCGTATATTTATGCAAACAATTATATCTTGTTTACATTATTCGATAGTTCTAAGTGTTTGTTAAAGTTTGAAAAAGACTGTTTGTTTGTTTCTGCTAAAGAAACCGAAAAATATTTGGTTCGATCGGTACTCGAGCAGGTCAAACAAATATTTATTGGCAAATAAAGTAGAAAAAACTATAGTTGTTCATACGAATATAAAAATCTACTAGAGTCCACTCTACACAGAATTATACAAAAATAATATAGAAAACGAAAAACACACGCGTTGGACAATGTAATCAAAAATATTGCAATTTTAATTTGAAATCGTTGAACGTTGCCCATAATTTATAAAATTGAATACACTTCGAAGATATTTGATTTAATATAAACAAATGTATGATACAGACTAGCGTACAATGGGTAGTTTCCGCTGAAGAACAAATAGCAGCAGGGAAATTGTTTTTGCAAGCTGATTTAGATATGGATGGATATGTCTCAGGTTTAGAAATCAAAGATGTCTTCCTTCAAAGCGGACTTCCGCAGACCGATTTGGCTGTTATATGGTTCGTGTAATTTCTGTGATTTTATCCGTGAATCGCTTGTACACGTAGAAAGTAAAAGATTATTTTTCATTGTACAGGAGTCTCTGCGACATATGTCAAAATGGAAAATTAAATCAAGAACAATTCGCTTTAGCCATATGGCTGATCAAACAAAAACTTAAAGGCATCGACCCGCCGGCAAGCTTGACTCCCGACATG
This sequence comes from Lasioglossum vierecki, assembly GCA_028455595.1. Classification (NCBI taxonomy): domain Eukaryota; kingdom Metazoa; phylum Arthropoda; class Insecta; order Hymenoptera; family Halictidae; genus Lasioglossum; species Lasioglossum vierecki. Next base: position 11,313,272 of record CM052339.1, on the reverse strand, counting down.
ATACCACCTTCTATGCGAAAACCATCGGACAACATTATGGTGAGCCGTTTTCCATTTATTCTTTCGATAGAATATTTCTCATTTCATTGAAAACGTGCAATATAATGAAGTATAAAACCAGCAGTACAATTAACGAATAGTAAAGCGTTTGCGACCTCTGAACGCTCTCCAAAATATTATTATAAATACAGTAAGTATTAAAATCCCACCAACCATCGTTACACCGTAATTCACTTCCAATTCTGTTTCTCCTGTTACGTTTAATTTTATCACACCAGCGATCTCATTCTTTTGCCAACAACTGTCAATGAAAATAATCACGAAATTATGTGTAATTAAATTTGTAGAAAATATGTACCTGTAAATATTCGTATCTTCAAATTTTAGCAATTCAAAAATTATATGCGCTTCAGCGTTAATACGAATTCTTCCATCCGATCGTTTTTGAACGACAGGTGGGTGTAACAGTTCTTTATCCATTTTCCAAGTAACCGGTATGTCTGTGTTTAAATTTCTAACAAAATTTGTATAGAAAAGTATGCAATTCTCAACGAGAAATTCTTTATTATTTACTAAATTATTTATTGATTTACCCTGGGCATATAAGTATCGCTCTCGTCTTATATTTTTGGAAAACGACTGTGCGTATAACTGGTGGTGGTGGAACAGGCATTCCTTGAATTATAGAATATATACCAGCACTATTGTTGGCTCTTTCAAGTACTTTTCCATATTTATCTCGTACTTCGAATATTTCCTTTCTCGAACATTTTATCTAAAGGGAAGAAAATATATTAAAATTCATAGAACCGTGTGGTATACAAATTTTTAAATATTACATGTATACATATATGTATATTTAGAAAATTTGAAAATACCTTACAGTATTTAATCATTAATTCTGTTTTCCTATTCTTCACCTCCGGAATGTCTATAATTTCTTTCGGTACGTACTCACTTTTACATGGTAACTGATTTCCAAATACGCGTAAAGTTAACTTGAATTTAGCTATAATATTTTCTTTCCCACTATCAGTGTCAGCCGCAGCTTCCAAATTAGACTGCTCTATTGTCGTGGTTTGTTCGTCTGCAATGTAATATATGTATCGCTATTCAGAATTTCTCAGTCGTTAAACATTATTTCGAAAAATAATATCTCTTATTAAAAACAATATACAGCTTGAGAAAACTGTACCTTCTCTTTTAGTATTTTCACGTGACGAAATGGAACAATATCCATAACGATTTCGTCTTCCAACTGTATCACACGTGGAACATCCAGACCATGCAGTCCACGTTGTATAAACAAGTAGATTATATTTTGGTAGAATTCTGTCTGGTGTCGCATGAGGTTTATGTGGTACCATTTCAGGATGTACCTGATTTATTTCTTCAGTCTTGTTATCGATCGAAAGATAATAAACCGTTGATAGTGTATCTCCCAGCTTACACCAATACCGACCAGCTCGATTAGACTAGACAAATCTCATATTATTATCATAAATAAATTATGGGATATTTATTTCTTTTCTACCATATTTATACTTTGATATTATATATTGTTAATCTTTTGTCATTAGTTGAGATTAAAATGCTGTCCGATTCTTCTATAAGTTTGTCGGTTTGGTTACTCGATGTCAGGGAACTATTATCGTTGAAATACCACTTTAAGTTATCGTTGGTATACGTTTCTGCTGGAGAAATACATATTGGACATTTTAACCTGTAATTATACGGACTAATAATTACTTCCATTAATTAGTTCAAACAGAATTTCCTTCGTCGTACTTCACTATTGTTCCTTCGAGAGCTATAAGTGCCTTCGGGTACATTGTCTTCTCCGTTGTCAGTTGATTGTATGTTTTTCTCAAGCATTCGTAATATTCTTGCCATAGTTGTTTATGTATTATCTTGAGAGTTTCGTTTGCCCTCGGATATTCATACTCGTTTACATCGAGCAATAGTTCAGTGCCTTCATGCAAATGAAGCGTTATAAAGTTACAGTTGTCTACTTTTTACTAATTGTCTACTTTACTGGTGCAGTAACCTTACCTTTCTGTTTGTCAAATATCTCGCTCACTTTTTTACGCAGTTCATCATACTTTCTTCGAAAATCGACTCCAACTATCGGATCGAATTCTATATGAAGTAAAGCATACAAAGATATGAGAAATCTGAAACGCATCTTACACATAATCACCGTGTTTCTGTCGTCAGAATTGTTAATAACATGAAGTTTGCAATGTAATCAAATGAAATTCAATATCTCTATTCTTTTGAAAACATACATATATCTACACATGTATATCTACAGCATTATCCAAGAGAAATACATTGAATTGCTATGTCAGCTAACTGCGAATGTCGTATGGACAGGAAATCAGATGTAAATCTTTCACACGCGAAGAAAAGCAACAGTTTTGATAATCAAGAGTTCGTGAAAATTACGCCTCTTAATGTAAAGAGCAGATGTCGTGTAGAAGCTTTGGAAAAGGAAAGGATGAAAAATATTCTGCACGTTAAACAGTTACAAATGGAAGCAAAGAAAGCAAGATTGAAATCCTTGTACGGTACGGACGATCCTGAAAAGATCAAGCCTAAAACTCGACGTCAATGTATAAAAGCATTTATAATAAATACCTTGAATGATAATAGATTTATAGGTATAGATTGACATGTTATCCGGAGCGCAAAGGAAGATTAAATAACTAATAATATTATTAGTACTGCTACTATTATTTTCATAAAAATAGATACTTATCGCAACGTAATATTGTAACGACATATCAAAGGAATTCAAATGTAAATTCTCTGTGTAATAAATATTTAATACTATACCATCTTTGTTTTACATCAAACTATTGTATTATAATGTTTATAATGTATAACTTGTATAATTTTTTTATGCATTTTCTAAATTTCATTAAATTCTATAATTTATAATATTGCGATAAAAGATTATTTATATGAAAAAACAATATTTTTTTAGCAATAGCAGTATGTACATACTAATATATTAGTTAATGACAATGTCTATTCCAAGCAAACAATTGCCATCCATTTATCCAGTTATACTAATTTGTATTGATATCAATACAAATTAATTGTAAGTTAATTAAGAAATTATAAAGGTTTTCAGAAATATACAGTTAGTCCAATTTATTATGATATGGGACAGAGGCAGTGTATACAAATCATTTACTAAATTGTATTTTGATTACATTTACTGTTGATTTTTGACAATTTACTTTTTGCACACTTACTAACGCATGGTATAATTGTTTCTGTTTAGGAAAACAACAATATATCTGGCTATTCGAATCCAGAGTTGGACATGATCAGTAAAGACATAGCGGAACTCGTGAGAGAGAGACAATGCATGGAGCAAGATATCGCGCAAAAAGAAGCCGACATCAAGATTAAGAATGGTGAAATTAAGAACTTGCAGAGTGAATTGGACACGCTTGCTTCGACGTTGAAGCAACTGGAAAATCAGAAGGGCGAAGCGCAGAAAAGGTTGAACGACTTGAAGGCTCAGGTAAATGGACAGTAAAATGATATTGCAATTAGATACCGTAGATTAGTAATCTGCTTGCTTATTCGAGTAGCTTTGCTTTCATGTGAAATTAAAAACTGATACGTATATTTAACATATATTCGCAATGCTTTCATTCAAGTACACTTAAATAATTCAATGTACCACAAGGTGTATTATTTAAAATATTTTAAACCTCACTGTTACTTGTGAACCCCTACGTTATAGCATTACGTTACACTGTGTTTATTGCCTTTTGATAAATCTTTTCCAAAATGATTAATCAAAGAAACTATTTTCAAACGCAGACAAATATAAAAACGTTTCTTTTTCTATTTTATATGTGGTATTAGAAAAGACAAATTACGTGTTTATTTACTTTGGAATTTCTCTTTAACATTAATATATTCGATTTTTATCACTCAATTTACGAGGACATCTTTTTATAGTAAAATAGAATTCGAATTTATTGCACGTTTCAAAAATGTATAATAGCCAGAAGATGAACAAGGATAAATTTATACTACATACGTCGTTCGTTGTATTTTCTTGTCCCTTTACTTTTATTCTTCTTCTTTGTTTTATTTCAGCTGTCTTTGTATACTTCTCAAGAATGAATACTTCATTTCTTTATCCGGATTCTATATTGAATTTGTTATATGTTATATGTCCATATCTTTCAATATTTCTTTTATTAGGTTCATCTTTGTAAACATAGAATGTTCGTTTCTTTGTCGCTTCTGAAACTTTTGAAACATTTTCAAGTGTGCATTCATGCATTCAATAATTAAAGATATGTTTACTGTCGATCTCTACAAGTTTACATGGAGGTAATAATAATCAAAATGTCTCTATTATTATGTTATTTAGAAAATTTCCTGATTATTTTTTAGTCTTATAATCGTTTAATGTTTGCTTTCATACGTTCTGTCGTACAACGAATAATTTAGGAGCGATTTGTAGTAGTCGAATTGAGCGAATCTCCATTTACAATTATCTATTTACTGCTTTATTTCTCGTGATTTATTGTTTTCACATCGTTTGAACTTTATATTCTGAGATTCGAATATGTTGGACACTCTTAAGGTACTTTTTTCATTTATTCTCTTTGCGTTTCGTTTTTATTATCATTTAGTTTTATTATGTTTAACTTGTAGAAGACAGAAGTAGATAAAGGTTTGAGTGAGGTCGAGCAGAAGATTCGTGAGGAACTAAAAAAGGTACATCGAAAGTTTCTAATTTTAGTGACAGAGGACAGGTATGACCAAGAGATATTCAAATTTTATTTTTTCATATAATCGGAACACTGATAATAGGTATTGCATTCGCTCAATATTTATTATGTACGGGAAACTTTTAATTACTTCGAATGTATTCAGTAAGGGACTTTCCAAAAAAAAGTCAAATATTTCAAGCTCAAGTATCTACCTCGTTACAATGTGTACATACAAGTATAGATTATGAACTTTTAAGAAAGCGGTTCAATGATGAATTTAAGAAATTTAAGAAAGTGGTTCACATTATGAAAAGCTTCATTTGTTTTGAGTTCACTTGCATAGATAATGCTAGTGCTTTGTTGTGATGCATGGTAAAAGAAATGTAGTATAGTGATTTAGAATTATCAGAGAAATTCAATCTGCTTGGAAATTTTCTTAAGGCCCAGAGATCTATTACAAATCAGTTGTACGAAGATTTATTCGTACAAGGTGAGTCACGAAACAACGATACAACAAAACACCTGAATTTCTCTGTTGGTACAAAGCTGATAAACGAAACCTTCAAAAGAGAAATGAAATTGTTTGAAAGGGAGCAATACGATGATATCAACAACCTTCTTATTTCTCAATAATGCATGCAGATGGGCTTTTTCAGTAGTCGAAAGATCAATCTAGGCAGTCGCAGTCGCCCTCAAAAGTCCTATTTTTACGTTTACGAGGCGTAATCTGCATTATTCGGAAGATAGAGCTGCGCGTGTAGCTATTTTCATGAAGCTCTGTCAGAGAACATGCTGCCTGTATGAATATTTCTCTAAATGTGTCTCTAAATGTGTTCTCTGAATGTCTTAATTTCTGTCTAGATGAACATTTCGGATGTTCTAGTAGTAGTATTTATTTTATCACGGCCTCAATGTTCTGATGGCCTCTGTTCGAACAATTTATACTGCACCCTTTTATTTCATGGTTTCATTTCATTTTTAAAGCTTTTGTTTATCCTCGGTACCAACAGAGAAATTCTGTCGTGATTCACCCTACACGTAAATTATACATATATAATTCTGTATTCTATTTTGATCAACTATCAATCCACACGATCAAATTAATTAGATCTGGGTCTTAAATTCTACAGAAATGCATTAGAGATTGTTTTTTTTTATACTTCATATAAAATACAGTCATACATGAAATTTGACGATGCAATTGTAACATCATTACTCGGTGCTAACAATAATGTACTTATAAATTCAAATGAAAGATATTCCTCGAGTTACGTATGTGTGTTGGTAAGCGATGTGTTCGATTTGTTCGAGAACAGGTTGACAAGCTGCGTCAACAAGCGGAAGAGCAAGAATCTGTGTTGCATGCTCAAGAGGAAGAGCTGAATTCCAAGCGACAAGAATTGGAAGGGCTGCGCCAAGAGGAACAGCAGTTGGAACAGCAGCAAAACAAAAGTAGGGACCAATTGAACGAGCTGACGAAAAATTTGCAGGACACTCAGCTACAAATTAGTCAAGCGAAGGCGAAGATCACTCATTTGCAAGAACAGCAACGTCAAATGAGCGACGCGATTGCGCTTTATGATTCCGCGCTTGCGGCAGGAGATGCCACTCTTGTACCTGACACTAGTCTGCAATTTAATCCCGAAATCGAAGATCTAGAGTGAGTTTTTCAAATATAATTTACAGAATTTTACGAACTGTTTTTTTTATTATTACTACGAACAAGTATGTTTCTTCATTGTCGTTCGATTGAAATCTATGCAGATATGAAACTGCCACGAACAAGGCGGATCAAGTGACAGAGAAAAGGGCAGACTCTTTCATGAATGTGAATGGAACAACACCGATGGATGGCTTCGATCAAGACCCCTTTGCGTCGAGTAAAGCTCAAGAAGCGTTTGACGCGTCGATACCAGATCCATTTGGAAGTGCATTCCCATCGCAACCTGCTTCGGTATGTTTTCGACTTAAGTACAATATACGCTCCAAGTGTGTGAAAACTTTCAGATTGGAATTTCGTGCACAGTAGCTCAAGAAAGCATTCCATTGCTCGACAGAGCATCAAGTTAGTTCTTTCTTTTTTTTTCTTTTTTGTCGTGGCAATAGTGCAAGTTGTAAAGGTAGTGTATCGATACAATTTAGTTTTGTCACTACTGTATTATGTAAAAATTAAAAACTTATTCTGCCTGTATTTATCATAGAAGACAGAAAGTTTCTACTTTGGAATGCAGAAACATAGAGACTCTCTCCTTTAAAATTAGCATACATTGCGAGTTATTGTTTTAGTAAATCTATTGTAGTAAAAGAAGAGTTTAACGATCGTGTATAGTAGTTCGCTGCAGTAGTGTACTTGCTTCGTTATATCATGTTTCGAAATTACATATGTTATCTTATCAAGTCAGAATCAGACTCGAAATATGTATTTGCATTTACATATAATGCGTGGATTCGTTTCATCATCGTTTCGAGCCAATCCGAACGAACAGAGTTACCGTAAAGTTCAATGTGTCCAGAATTAGTATGATATTTAGTAGTGTTGCAAAGTACAGTCGAACGCAATCGAACCGCAATCAAGAATTTCTCTCATCTCACACTTGCAATTCTTTGTATTTTTGTCTGTTTGACAGTTTGACCCTTTTAGTGCATTTGATAATAGTAATGCGAAACAGGATCCTTTTGATCCGTTTGGGAATGGAAAAAGATCTGACGTAAAGCCTGTAATTGCTACAGCAGTAAGTTCGATAATTTTGTTGGAATATTACAATTTCTAGTTCTTAGGATGGAGATAATTATATGGTGAAAAAATTAATTTGATTTATTCCGTAGGCAACGAAAGATCCGTTCGGGGACGATCCGTTTGCGAATCTTCACGCACCGACTCGGCCGGAAAGCCCTAGTCCCGCCCTTCCTCCTAAGAAAGCAAAGCAACCGCCGCCTCGACCAGCACCCCCGCGACCTTCTCAAGGACCTACGGGTCCTATGAGAGCAGCGCCAGCGCCACCGACACCGTCTCCTACACCGGATCCTTTCGCAAACGCTAACTCCGATCCGTTCTCCGCTCAGCAAACTATTATTGATAATAATAACGGCGGTGGTTTCACTACGTCTACTGAATTCGCCGATTTTGCTAATTTCGATTCCAAGGTACGTACTCTATACCAGCTTCTAACAACACGTGAAAAAACACGTCAATAAGATGTGCTTTTATTCAATTAGTCGGTAGAATTACTATTTATTTAGCATGTAATTCTTTGTTAGCCCACAACTGATTTTATATCCTTTATTTTTAAGTGTTCCCACATATCGTCCTGGTCACATTTCGTAATCCTCCCTCTTCGTCGGTTTTTAGTACGTTATATTATTTGCAGTAAAGTACGTGTCATATACAGCTAGTTTTAAAGAAAATATGTTGGTACGACCCTGTGATTATTGTATTCGACTTGTATTCGAATCAGTGTTCCGATTACAACCGCCTTTTTTCGCGCATGCGCGGCTAAAACAGTAGCGTATCTACAACAATCTACAAATGACGCAGCAAAGCGGCCCGAGCTCGGGAAGAATTTGTTTTTTTTTCCTTTTATTTTACCCCGAGGCTATCCAAATTCGCAATTTAGTCTCTTACAATCCTACGAAGATAAATTACACTCTCTCACGTTTATTACAGGTAGTTTCCTATTCGTAATTACTCGTACAATACTAGAAATGCTTTTAAAGTCTGAGCAAATTAGCGGAGCGCCTATAGGGCACTTCTAGGCGCCCTTTTGTTCAACGAAAATCGATTTTTCTCGCTTGCTGCTGGGAATTTCGACTCGAAAATGTTCTGAACGCAGATGAAAGATTACCTCGTAAATCGAGTACCAACAAGGCCTGCCTGAAAAGTGTTTCAATTTAGGGAAATTTCAAGTTTAAACGGAGGGAAATTTCAAGTTTAAAATGAAGGAATTTTCAAGTTTAAATCGAGGGAAATTTTAAGTCCGAACACTGATTCAAATTTACCGATTCATTAACATTTCAAATGTGTTGAATACTGTTATATGTCATTCCAATATATTGCAGTAATTAAAGTGTTATTTTGTAAAATACGTTTATACGATAAAGATTAATTGTACTGTTTGTTTTAAATTTAGGTAGAAGCTGCACAATTTTCAGTTTATTCATTGACCTGGCTTCTGGAGCATGCTGTCTACAAATTAATTTGTACTCTCTGTTCCAGTATTATAATTTCATTTTACGATAAATGCATGACATTTTTTCTTATCGTTTCGTTCTTCACACGTTCAAGAAAATTTTCGAGTTCTACTTTTACATAAGTGTTTACAACAACAAAGAAAAGACAAAGAAAGAAAATATAATAATGGTACAATCGATATCATTTTTTTGTATTATCATATAATCCTGCGTAGTTGCATTTGAAAATGAAAAGAAATCAATACGATTACAAATAGTGCATGATCGTTGCAATAATGCGATTCATTGGATTAATGATTGTGCGGATAACAGAACATACGGATTAATTATTTACGTCCATATATTAGGGTCATTCGGACATTTCGGGGTACGGATTTGGGAGTCTCTACGTGTAATTAAGTGATTCCGAGACCGAACTCGAACATTTTCAAGGATTATATCCATTATAAATACACTTTATAGCAATTGGCGGAGGTATGGTCCAGCAGGCTGATGATAACCAGCGATTCTCGCGGTATTCTTTGTACCTTTTTCAGTAATCAAAACATTGAAAAAACCCTGCTTCAGCCTGAACCGACACTGAATCGAACAACGACACCGGCCAGACCAACGAGCAGAGCGCACGCAACAACAACAACAACGGTACACCCAAAGCTGCCGGACTTCACGGAAGATCCTTTCAGAGATTACCGGTACGAAGACCCATTTAACATAGCAGATCCGTTTGCCGAGGACGTCGAGGACTTGAACGCGAATAAAAACAACAACAACAACGACACGGGCAAAGCGGATCCGTTCAGTTGCGGAACAATGTCTTCCGTGCTTCTGCGTAAGGATTCGATCGCGAAAGGCTTCGAGACCGACTTCTCGAACACTTTCCCCCTATCTAAGACCAAAATCGACAAAGACAATGCTAAATTCGACGCCGACTTCGTCAAGGCTTTCTCTGACGATAACAGAAACATCAACGCCGCCATTGAAACAACAGACGTCTTCTCGAACGCTAAAACGAAGACGATCGACATACACGAAGCGTTTCCAACGAAAAGTGACACGTTGAAGAAACAGGGACAAGAGTTGAACGGTAAATCGAAGATTGGTTTCAACGATAAGAAAATGAAAGCGTACATCGACAAAGTTTGGAACGGGAAGAACAGTGCGCCACTGGCGCTCAGCGAGGAGGAACAGGTTTTCTTGGCAGCCCAGCAGAGCTTGAAGACGGAGGAGGAGCGACGCAAACGCAAGCAACAAGAAGACATGGAATTGGCGTACGCGCTCGAACTGAGCAAACAAGAAAAGTCTGGAAAATCGTAATAGTCTTTTTTCGTCGATAGAAAATGCGACTCGATTCGATTATGTTTTTTGTCCAGTTGACTAGCGTATTTTTCGGGCACAACGACTATCGCGAATCTTGATACCAAGAAATAGGACTGAAAAGGGTATATAACGAGGGTAGGGTATACTCACTTCCGTACGATTGTTAAATTAACCTCGAAAGATTTCAAACTGCAAACTCTACGTATAATGTTTAATACTATTTAAGCATATCATAATGGTAATTCCTGTGGAAAAACAGAACAGAAAATATATCTAGACGGAGTTTAGCGAGACATACGAAATATCCAAGAAACTCGTAGAAGCATATTTATATACAGTGGGTGTACAAAGTGTTTTTCGTATACCTTTTAAGATAGAATAACTTTTTTACGATTCTACCAAACGATCTGATCTTTTTTTTACAACCAATTAGGAGCATTGGCATATCAAATGATACGTCGGAAAGATTTTCCAAGAGATTATATTTTACAATGTTACATGGAAAAATGAAAAAGGCATTTTTTAAAACTTTTTTATTAGGGACCTTAACGAGAATTTCAAATATACGTTTTGTACATCTATGATAGTTATACACATGCTGAGAATTTCATCGACAATCGAATAACATACACACGGGAGCTACGAGTGGTGAAAAATGATCAACATCGTAGTTTTACGATTATTATATTTGTATTTGGAGTTTTCATTAAGGGTCCAAATAGAAACGTTTGAAAAAATGCATTTTTTATTTTAGCACGAAACCTTGTAAAATATAATTTTTTGGACAATCTTTCCTGCATATCATTTCCATAAACCAATGTCTTCTAGTTGATTATAAAAAAATCAGGTCGTTTGGTAGAATTGTAAAAAAGTTATTCCATTTTAAAAAGTGTAACGAAACACTTTGTACACCACTGTATGTATATAATAATACCATAACGTGATCAACAAAGCATTCTCACTGTGTAACGGCCTTTTTCGTTACTATTTCTTTTTCGTTACTATTTTTAAATGTTTTTCTTCGATGTCCAAGAATATTGATATTATTTCCACTATATAGAAAGACATTTTTATTAAACTCGTAAGTCTATTGAAGTCCGACAGTTCACCGACAGAGGAGTCGATCGATTTTTGTAAAAAAGGAAATATATATTTATTGCCTTGCAATGTCAAATTCTAAAGTGACGCACGACACTTACAAACTCGCAGCTAATTGTACACTACCGCTCGAACGTAAATTAGCAATGTATAAAGGCAAAATATAACGGCAGATTTATTGGATTGACAATAAAACGTTGTGTAACGTACTCTGTGAGTTTGAAGCGAGGGAAATAGTAATAAAACGGATGCATTCGCGATGCAGGCAGACTGCAGAGACTCTTTGCAAAACGTACAGTAGTAGCGAATCAACGCGCAACGTTTCTATTCGTTGTGTAATCTGCACCATAATTATGCCCTTGTGTGCGACATTGTCCGAAACTCGATATCTTCACTCAGTATTCGTTATAATCGTGAAGATTCGAAAAGAAGATTACGCTAAGACAGGCCCGGGCGCGGTGGTTGGCTAAGCTTTAGGGGCTAAGAGAAGAGTCGGAGTGACCGTGGTGGGGACTGACTTGCCGACCAGATGAAGAGGAGAAGCAGCAACGTCTGTTCCGCGAGCCAACCGCGCCCGGGCCTTTGCTGAGATATTCGATCACATGAATGTTAAATAAGTAGAATTATATATATTAAGTCGCATAATAATATCAAGTAATATATGCTCTTGAACACGTCATCAAGGTTTATCTACTTTGAGAATGAAAGAAATCGTTAAAGAGTATCTCGCAATTCTTTCCAAAGAATTAAATCAAGTAATTTAACTTATACAAAGAGATTGTGTGGCCACCGTCAACACGTTAGTCACTCATCGTCCACATTGAAACAAGTTCGATGGCACGCCACTTTGAATCTTAGTATTTACGTAATCGAGCAAAGAAAAAGAATAAGAATTTTCCCGGTCAGCGAAATCTACTTCGAACAAACTTCGATCGATCTTTGTAATTCGTAAATTGCAAGTGAAACTTTGCGATGATTTTGGTGGCCAGACAGAAGTCTAGAAAGACCCTGCTTCAAGCAGAGCTTGGTCCCTGTCTGCTGTCAGTTTGCTGGTGGATTTCCATGTCAAGTCGAGAAATGTCGATGAAAATCCACAGTAAAATTCTGTAGGAAGGAAGAGGGACTTTGGTTTAAACCTTTTAAATTATAGAATTGTTAAGATCCACGTATTTGTCAATGATTTCAGTCATTCGAATACTTAGAAATGTTCAGATTTTGCGATCTACCTGTCCTCGACTTGGCACGGACTTCTGCCTGCAAACTTTTCACTCGAACACCGTGGCCAAAGAACCGAAAGATGTCAAAACGAGGGTCATACTCTCTTTGTCTCTCTCTACCTCTTGCTCCAAGAGTAATTATCTAGGAAAATCGAAAGTAAATTCCCTTGGTAGGAAGAAAATTTTTATTTAAACTTCTAAATAATATAATTTCAAGGTCAGAGTAAATCCTTAAGGAAAGAAATTTTTATTTAAACTTCTAAATAATATAACTTCAAGGTCAGAGTAAATCCTCGAAGGAAGAAAATTTTTATTTAAACTTCTAAATGATACAAATTTCAAGGTCAGAGTAAATCCTTGGAGGAAGAAAATTTTTATTTAAACATCTAAATGATACAATCATTTAAATATTTCCAAATATTCGATATTTACTCTTAAAGCAAAGGTGTATATATATATTATTATCTGCATTCTTTCATCGTGATTACTATAATTGTGTTATTATTGTTATATCGGCATTAAGTGATATTATACTACTATTGTATTGGTATTGTAGTGTCTACGGAAGCACACGCGTTGTTAACACACGATTGTTATCAGTTATCGTTGTCAGTGAACGAGAAGCGAGTGTACTGGTAACGTCTCACGCTGTATTTTCTTCTCGCGAATATACGGTGTTAGTAATGTGTTTTTTATTGCCGCTATTGTGTTCGAGAAGTGTGCGTGTAGAGGTACAAGCGTATCGTGTAATGGCGAATACACATATATGAACAGATGGACGAGCGTCGACAATGTGTGCCAGAAAATACGATCATCGGCGAACCGACATTATATATTTTGTCATGTCTAACTCGAGTAAATTGAACAGTTCCAATTTCTCTTTTCTGTTTGATTCCGGAGGACACAATTACTAACCGTAATCGACGTGTTACGGTTCAAGGAAAATTGAAATTCCTATGTAGGTAATTACATAAGTATTACTTTCAAGATTAATTTCACCCGGGATATATATGTACACGTCTACCTTTTTGTAATTTATTTAAAGCCCTGGAGTCTAGCGAATACTAATTTCTTGTTATCGAGAATGTATACCTTGAGAGTAAAGCTTAGAAATATTGTCCCCCGGTTGTTGATATTTGTGAATACGTTGAAATTAAATACAACATAAAGATTATATGATAGCAAACACTGCTTGTCATTTTTTTTTTCATTCTTTCCATGACAGAGCCAAACGATTTAATCAGGATGAAATATTTTGAGTTTCCAGGGTGAAAAGCTCGAACAAAGGTGAACGGAAATACGATTGCAAATCGAGGCTAAATCAAGACCCAAGACTTTTCACGATTTTGAAAGTGCTTGCGATTTCCGATAATCTGACAATAAAACATTTTAAACGAAAGTCAAAGAGCATCTTCATTTTTTTAAATGGCACTTCAAGTTCATCCGAAGGTCATGGTATACTAGGTTGTTGAATTCGTCTCGATACGGGCTGTAATCGAAAATTGTAATTCAAAATTTTCAAACATTTTTTAGATAGGCCTTGTTGGTGCTCGTTTCACGAGGAAATCTTCCATCTCAGACGTTCAAGACATTTTCGAGTCGAAATTCCCAGCAGCAAGCGAGAAAAATCGATTTTCGTTGAACGAAAGAGCGCCCAGAAGTGTCCTATAGGCGCTCCGCTAATTTGCACTGACTCTAAAAGCGTTTCTAGTATTGTACGAGTAATTACGAATAGGAAACTACCTGTAATAAACTTGAGAGAGTGTAATTTATCTTCGTAGGATTGTAAGAGACTAAATTGCGAATTTGGATAGCCTCGGGGTAAAATAAAAGGAAAAAAAAAAACAAATTCTTCCCGAGCTCGGGCCGCGCATGCGTGAAAAAAAGCGGTTGTAACCGTTGAATCGGAACACTGATTTCAACTGATTTTGATCCATTTACTGCCATTTACCGCAAGACGTTATCGTTGCGAAAACGTAATTGCACCTTGCACCACCTTGCATTGCCTTGCACGGAGAGACCTTCGTCAGGGGGAGTAAACTCCCGTAAATAAAATTTGGGCCATATGTATGTTGGTTTTTAGTTGAGGCCAGAGGGATATAAACTAGATAACGCTACTGAAGTCCATGGTATACATATGTAAAGGGATATAATGTATTTTATACAAATATTTCAATTTAACAATTTTATTATATGTATATGATAATACATAATAAGCATAATACATCACAATTCATATAATGATACATAACAATAATACAGAATAATATTATATAAATAATAGGTAATGTTTTACTTTTTATATTTGCTGCTGCACTCCTCTGCACCTCTCCAGTCAGCATGCCTGCTCTGTTTCTGCAGGAACACTGATCAAGCCTGTGCGCGCAGATCACTTGCAAAATAACCGAGCCCAGGCCCTGCAGGCCGGGCTCAAAATCTGCACAAATGCAAGGGTACGGCATTAGCGGTGTTATTTGATAATAACACTATCACGTTGTTAATAAATAAAATTATTGTACTTTCGTATTTTTTAAAATTATCTACAATTGTAAATATTCGAACAGTTGCGCCGCGAACGGCGATCTTCCGAACTACGATTCAGCCTCCGTACAGCGCCATTCCGTGTAGCGGCGAAACGCTCAAACTGTTAGCCGGCCATCTTGGTTGCCGACAGTCGGTAACATTTGGCTAACAGTTTGAGCGTTCCGCCGCTACACGGAATGGCGCTGTACGGAGGCTGAATTGTAGTTCCGAAGATCGCCGTTCGCGGCGCAACTGTTCGGCGGTTCGTTTTAAATTGAAATTTCAACTACGGGAAAACTATGCGCTCCTTTACACGAATTAATTCGCTCTTTTGAGGAGAACTCTGAACAGAAGAATTCTGCATGGACAGCAAAAGCAGTGGGACTGCAATGATTATCAAAGAATTCGACGAGATTTTCGACAGTCTTAATGGAGAAGGAAGGAAACATGGACCATTAAAACCACTGACAGGACCTATAACAAGAAGAATTTTGTAATGAAATTGATGTATCGATTTGTATTGCAAAAAGTAATACCAAAGTTTGATTGTACAAATTGTACATTACATATATTAAAACCAGCGATAAGTAGAAATAGAAATATTATTCTTAATGATTACTTTTTACGGTGTTTATGTAGAAGTTACAATATAGCGCGCTTGGTTTTATATAGGTGTAATGTACAAAGTAATGTAAAAAGTACAATTAAACATTTTATAAGAAAATATGTAGTTTTCAGTTTTACGTGCGACCACAAAAATTTGGTTACCGATTTCCTTTTAGATTATTTAGTTTTGTATGCAATTGACAATTTTTGTAAATATCTTAATGACTTAATGTGTGGCAAGCGCGAAAGACTTTTACCAACTTCATGTTGACTTATTAAACAGTGCATCGCGATTAGAAATAGTAAGTATAGGAAACATTGTAAATAGTAGTACGTAATTATAAATGTAAAAAATACAATATTGAATATAACGTATTTAAAATGTAATAAAATGTTTTAATTTTTTTATTTTTAAATAAAAATTATAAATTAGCAAGGAATGGGTAGTATGCATTTCAAATCCCCGCGATTTGACCCGTTAGTGTGCAACACACAATTCAGATAGCGTTCGATTTCGTGCTAACAGAAAAATACATTGAGTGACACTACCCTGAGCTTATGGCAATACCGTATCCATATATATATATCAGTGTGTGCAGCTGTGTACAAAAGAACTGTGCGCCATCTCGTTGTGCACCATCGTCCGTGTGCCAAAGAGTCATCAAGAGCCATCCCCTACACCTACTGATCATACTTTGATTTCGATAATTTCATGTTAAACGAGCATGACATTGTTTGAGACGCAGGGAATACATATTAGCAACACGTTGGACCTCATTCCGATCGGTTCGAAGATGAATGTTTTATTTGAAACTGTATGAAATATATACCGGTGACAACAATTTCATGTACTTCACTTGGATACTGCCGTATACATACATATATTGACACATACATATACACACACCTATATAGGTAACCTACGAACTCGTTCACTTACATATTACTAATCAATTTAAAAAATCTGCAATTTGTTAAGAAGTTGAATCCGATTAAATATATAATATATAAAATCTAATAAGAATATAATTTAATTTTGATTAAACATTCACACGTGTGTTGGTCGTAATGAAGTTAGATAGCCGCCTCTTTTAAACGCGGTATACATTGGTTATACATTCTCTATTGTGATCTCTGTTGTGTCGTTACGCGTTTCGAGATGGGTACCGTGGAGAAATATATACCGAGAGCGATTCAAAATTCGAGTAGACGATAAAGATTTCGAATATTCTACAAACTACATATGTACATAGATAACCGTCGGTGTACGATGGAAAAATATGATTATCTGAGACAGCGGACGGCTTCGTGAAAGAAACCCTTCCGGGAATTTCTGTAGCAGCTGATACATTTTATGTATGTAGAAAGGTGGCTAAGCTCGATACAAATAAATAGGGACCAGCTACGCGCTGGTTATTCCAACTATGTAGCTCCGTATGTAAACGGTGAGTAGATGCGATTCGTTTAATATTCAGAAATAACCTGTTTTGCAAATTACATTTCATTCGAATACTTTAAATCTCAACTAGTATTCCACCAGGACACCTTTCCTGATCTGCTAAATAAGATGATCTCTCATTTACTCCAAATTCATAACAAAATTTATCCTCGTTTCCTCGTTTCTCCCACACATTTTTCCAAACTGATATTCCTGTTCGAGTTGATTAATCGCTCTGTGGTTTCATTTAAATTTATCCGATCCACGATAATATATATCTGTGTGGCTAACACTTTCCCTCAATTTAAACTTGATATTTCTTTAAAAGAAGGTTTTGAATTTTATATAGAAAAACTAATTCTTACGGTGCCGATGAAACATTACTAAGAAACGTACCTGGCATTCATTTGAATGGTCATTTCCATACTGGTTTTTTATATAGACTTTGGTTGTAATTCATGATTTATCGTTGTAGACGGAAGCTAGAAAATGGCTTATGATCCACGCGACTTAAAGTATTCGTCAGATGTTCACCAACACAATCAATCTAATATGAACGGGTACACGTATTCTGGACATCCTCCGCATCATGTTCAGCAAACGGACGAGAACAGAAACGAGAATACTTGCGGAAACAAGGAAGCGTGTCCACAAATCACGCGTCAGTCTTCTGGAACACAGACCACTCAGAAAGTGGACGCAGCGACAATGACGGATCCGTTGCAGATAGATTTCAAACTGACGTCCGAGTATTTGGCACGGTGTTCTAATACATTGGGATTGCCGTACGTAAGCAAATACGAAGACACTGAAAGCAACCCGACACGTAATTGTCAAGAAGTCCGACCGAAAATCGAATACGAAGTTGAACCGCAACATATCAATGGTAAATGCACACGTCTTCTACAAAGCCATCGGTCAAATCTTTCATTCGTTGGAATCCATGGTGAACTCCTAAAAATAGTTGCCTCATATTTCATACTTGTCTCATATCATATTAGAAATAGATGTATCAAGTTACGATTGAAAATAATCTAAACATAAATCGAAACATTGAAGTTTGAATTTGATAAATTACTGAATTGCTTCTAAGTAAAAATTGATCGAACCAGTACTCGAGAGCATTAATACATCTATTCTAAACAAATATATGATCGATAGAAAAGAACATTAATCATTAATTGCATCGAAAGCATTGCTCAACTCTAGTTTCATATCAATTGTAAACTATTGCATCTGTTTCGTATCGATATTACGGTTTCTAATATAAATATTGTAAATGGTTCCAGGTGCGCTAGTTTATCATTGTCCGGAATGTGCATACAGGTTCGTGGATCAGGAAGCGTTGCACGAACATCTGGAAGAGCATAGACAGCGACCTTATATCTGTGATATTTGTGGCGCGAGTTTGAAGCGTAAAGAACATTTGGACCGCCACAAACAAGGTCACAATAAAGATAGGCCTTATCAATGTAACATGTGTTGCAAAGCGTTCAAACGTAACGAGCACCTTGCCCGACATATGATTATACATTTGGGTAGTAAAAATCAAGTATGTACAGAATGCGGGAAAGCTTTTTATAGAAAGGATCATTTGAAGAAACACTTACAAAGTCACAATAGCAGTAGAAGCAAAAACCCAAATGGTTCTCAAAATAATCCGAACAGTCAAAATATATTTTGACTGTTACTTTGAGAATCAATATTAAGCTTGTCCGAAATGGAGATTCCTTTTCGATGGAACAATCGAAGACGCTGATGCAGCGAATACTCGAAGAGATTACGATACGATATCGAGTTACTATCAATTTGGATGTTGACGGAGAATATAGGACGCGGTGGGAGCTTGAAATGTTGGAAAGTTGTTGGAAGATGAAGAAAACTCTGATTTGTGTGTGTGTGAGAGAGTGAGAGAGCGAGAATGTGGTGATAAAATCTGGGAAACGTGTTAAGATTATTGAAAATATCGATCTTCATAAATAAACTTTTATCATTTCGCACACTAACTCGATGAGAACTGTATTTACAGTTGTTTCTTTCACTTGAGCTTTTGTATTTCCAGACAAATCAATTATCGTTCATTTATTTCTATTCGTCAAGTAATCGAAGAGGTTCGACTAAGCAAGGGATCGAAACAGACGGTAAACATTTTCACTATTCGCGTTCGTCAGCAAAGAAACGATCGAGGTAGTTAAACGGTTGCAAGATTTGGAACCAGCGACAACAATGTATTTTTATTTCCTGAAAAATTCGTTCGATTGATTCGTACATTTTAGATATTTACTAACAAATGACAAGAGATAAGAAACCCGATATCGAAGTAAAAGTTATATTATATTTATATTATTTCTCTTAGAAGAGAATTTCGTAGAGATGCGAAAGCAAAAGAAAATTATACGAGTTTCTGTTCCAACATCAATCTTTTGGATAATGTGCCTAACGAAAACGATTAATAATGTTTGCACAATATAGGGAGAAAATGATTGAAATCGATAAACCGAGTGTTGCTTAAAGAAATGGTTTTTTTGTTGTTGTATTTAACACAGGAAAGGAACATTGCGAGAAGCGAAGAGATTCTAGAGAAGTGTTAACCAAAGGCAGTCTCCTGTGTGTACATATGCAATGTTTACGATGATTTGCATCACTTGGACTGCTTCGAAAGATAAAAACATTGTAAAGAGTTTAGGAATGTTGTGTAACGGTCTTCGCAGTGTTCCTTTGCATTTGAAATTAAGATAGTGACAATTTCTGTATCAGAATCTACTACCAGGAAACGAATACCGAGATTGAAAACGCGTTAACCGTTTATTTAATATTTATAGTTTATATGATACATATGTATAATATATACTACATGTTATTATATTATATATATATAACGCGCACATTTATACATATGAAATTGTTACTTCTCGACTCTTTTTCTTTGTACATTATTTATGTATTTATTATGTATTTATTAAGAAAACTGACCATATGTATATCGGCTTTATTACGTAATGCTTCCAAGATTGTACATAATTATACCACAAGAGCACACGAAATATGGTAAACGAACCGTTTTGTTATTGGTTGTAGTAACCGGAATTAAAGTAATAAATAATTATTACGTAAAACAATAAATTTTTTCAACACGAATCTACACAAGATTATTCTTTGAAAAGTTATTGAACGTTTCATTTGAAATGTAACATGGAATTTCGAAATTCTGTTCCGAAGTACTGTTTCGGATTATGTTCAAATTTGGATATCTTGTAGTATTTCCTTCAAGTAGTACAAGTCGATCATAAGACGGGCCATCGAAAATTTTCGAAATTCAGTGGTACAAGTCAAGGATAAGTCAGACGGTCGCATGTTCGTGTACAGGGTAGGGAAGAAAGAAATTGTTGTAACTAATATTCTGTATTTTTCACCAAAAGATTACAATATTAAGTCTTATTAGGTATGTTTCTCGAGTCGTGCTTGTTTCTTCGTTTTACATTCCTGAAGATTACATGGTTTCTTTTCTTTATGCACTCTATAGAAAAATAAAACACCGAGATCATCAGAGGGATCGTATCGTAGGTCATACAGAATTATTCTTGTTAATTCTCTATGTTTCTTTCTCATTCTCTTCGCTTCGCCTTGTTTTCCACTCGCGTCTGCTTCTTTTTTCTTTCTTATCGTCTAGGTTGCTCTTTCCTTTTCAACTTTTCTCCCCCTTTTTCATTCCACAGACCGCAACAAACACGAGCGGTTTCGTGCTATTCTTCCCTTTTGTACCCTGGAAGACTGCGGTACAAATGCATGGCATGTATTGTAGGCAAAGAAGAACATAGAGGAATCGAAACGACCAAGCCGAACCAAAAGATCAAAAAATCTGAATGAAATTTATGAAAATTTTTTGATAGAACTATTTCTGTGGTTGAATGAGAATATTTGGTGTGTGCAAGGTTCGATAAAATCCTCCACAAAAGCCAGAGGGGGGACCTCGGATGAAAAATATTACTTCTCCTGATTTTTAAGCGCTATATTAGTCTACTATTTTCCGATTTTTAGCTCGACCTAGAATATTTTTGATCCGGAGTGGTTCTAAACCTATAATCTATAAGATAAGGAATCGAACGGTTGGAAATCCGGCAATTCGCAAGGGATGGGTGTTTTCCGAAATTGAAATTGTAACAGCGGACCAATGCTAATTTAAAGCTGACGCATGCTAAATACAGTTTCGCTGGGCGCCGTCGATCATATTTCCGCTTTCGGCGCTCTATCGAATTAGTACGATTAAGAGTTTCGAGACTGCGTAGAAAAATATGGTTCTCAATTGTTCACCCTCATATCTCGCAGGAAATCACGTTTGATTTTACAGCAAAGTGTATTTTTAACCTCTTTTTATTCAGTTCTTTTCCTCTGTTCGAGAAATTATTAGTTTCTTTCGTTCGATCGCTTTCTAGACACAGTCGGTTTTCTTTTTGCAATGAGCTACTATAGCGGAATCGATGCTTGAAATTTACCGCACGATCTTCTCGTGTAATTGGAAGTCAAGATCTCCGCGAAGAAGAACGTCGACGATCATTGCAATTCGCTTGCGCAGTACGGTTTCAGTTATCCCCTATTGTCTTAAGTTAAACGATACAGGAAAAGAAGCAAGCTAATTATTGCGAAGGGGTCGCTCGATTTTGATGAAATTCAAATATGTTATGCAGCAACACATTTTCAACAACTTTTTCCTTTTCCGATACGGGGAGATTGCTTTTAGTTTTCGAGATATTCGAAAAAAACTATTGCTAATACTGTATCGAATTTTCCGTATTCTTGCAATTGTTTTTTGCGAATAGAGTTCTCTTTATGGGGGAATTACACAGTTCTGAAAGTAGAAATCATACTAATTTTCTGTACATTTCTGATCGAACCTGGCGCCAATATCATTCAATTATTATATTAATTTTCGATCACGAATAAATTTTTCCGTTTTTTTGCGAATATCTCGAAAACTAAAAGCGACCCCTCTACATTGGAAAAGGGAAAAGTTGTTCAAAATGCGTTGCCGCGTAAGATATTTAAAGGGTATAGCCGGATAAGATAGTCAAAAATGCCCTTGAACCGAATTGCATCGAGGATGCGCCATTCGATAGGGCACCAAGAAAAAACATACTGTGCAATGTTTCAACCCTGTGTCTCGATCGGGAGGGTAGTTATGGGGTAAAATCGAAAAATCAGTTATTGGCCTATTTTCCTTAGTTAACCCTTTGCACTCGGAGCTATTTTAACTAGAAAATGAAACACTTCTTGCGATCTAGATATTTGAAATTTTATGAATATAAAATTAGTACAATACCTCATACAATACCTAAATATTTAATAATTAATTATATACCGATATAATTAATACTGTAAACAATATTTTGAATAATGGTACAACAATTTGTAATGGTGCTTCAGAGGGGACATCGAGTGCAAAGAGTTAATGATGTTTAGAAATTCTGAGAAAAATCTGACACATGTCAAGAACCCAAATATATACTTCGCAATTAGTTTCAGATTTTTAAATTGAAAATCCTGAAAAAGGAAAAGTTGTTTAAAATGTCGAAATCTATTAAATATTTGAATTTCATCAAAATCTTTTTTTTTTATAGGATGTGGAGGAACCGGTAGAACCCGTGAACTCCGATGGTACCTCGTCCTGCAGGTACCACCATATGGAGAACCGGGGGTACCGTAAGCCTCCACACCCAAGGACTCCAGAATTCTCTGTGTCCTTTCCTGCCTCACCCAACTAATCCTACCCTCAAGCTACTCGCATACTGCGGAGGGCGGAAATAGTAAAACCACTCCTGTTCTTTGTTTTTAACTTCATCAAAATGGGAGTGACCCTTTCGCAATAATTACCAAAAGCAATAATAATTAGACTACGGATCTTAATATTTCTGAAGTCGGTTTCGAAAATTGGCAATTAAACAAAGTCGCGTTTCCAGAAACAAGTTTTAATATCATGCATTACCATTTTAACCCTTAGCACTCGAGGGCGCCTCTGAGGCACCACTAAAAATTGCTGTACTATTATTTAAAATATTGTTTACATTATTAGATACGTCGGTATCCAACCAATTACTAAACATTTAAGTATTGTAGGAGATATTATATCAATTTCATATCTACCAAATTTAAAAAATCATAGAGAATGGGAATATTCTGGGTCAGAAGAAACGTTTGATTTTCGAGGTAAAATAGCTCCGAGTGCAAAGGGTTAATATTATCCTCGCCGAATCGTTGTGCAAGCATTGACGAACGTACGACTGTTTACGATATTAATTATTGTTTATTTCACCGATCGATAAAACTCACATATCACAACGGAAATGATTTGTAGGTCGAAAATAAGGTAGCAGTACTTTCTCGCCTATTGATATATTTTTGTCGTCGTAACTGCGTAAAATCTGCAGTCTAATAATGACAGTCGACGCCGTGAACGCTTTGTTTACGGACCGAAGTATTGTTACAGCCTTCTCGAGAGGACAGTTTTCGAAAATATTTTCCAGATAAATATGCTTACGGTGGACATTCGACGAAAACGGAAAAATATCGCGTTAAATTCCTGCATGATTCTGTTCGATTTCTGATTTGTCCGTTCGACGGTTCTCTCGATCGTGAAGCGAGCCCATGGAAATTCAACTTTATTTATCCGTCTCTCGCTCGCTCTCGTGATCCTTTTGTCTCGCCACGTATTATTAGCTCGTGCGAATCGGGCAATAAAGGCCTATCCCTTATCCACTACTTATGCTCTATAAAACGCGGTTACTTATCATTTAACTAGACCTTACTATCGAGTATAAAAACGGAAAGTTGTTCTGGCTCTAGCGTTACGAAAATAGGATAGAAACTGAACATTTCGATTGCGGATATTTCTCTTCGAATCGTGGCTGTTCGATCCAATCATTATTCTTGCCCTCGCGTCCTTCTAACAAAACGAATCGGCTGTTTCCATCGAAGGAACAATTTTCACAGAGATATATTACGGGTCCATTAACATTAAGAATGTGGATGCTAAAATCGACTGGCGTCAGCCGATCAACTTGTTTGCTCCATCTTCTTTCTACTACGCTCTCGCACCGCCCTTTTTCCACCCTTCTTCCTCCGTCCGCCCGTCGCCGCAGAAAAGAGACTCCAGTCTTGTAAAAACAGCTTTCTCTCGATATCATATTTTCGCGTTATTAAAAAATATTTCATTTTGTGCATCTCTCCGTCGCCCCCGTCCTTTTTTTTTTGTTTAGTTATTTCGCTCGTTTCGTGGCGCAAAAATAGTTGGTATGGCGAAAAACGACGAAAAAGTTAGCGAGAACGGGAGACGGAAAAAGGAACGTGTACAGGGTGTCCCGGAAAGAGCTATCGCACGGGGCCATTTCCCTTAGACCCAGTGTTCCGATTAGAAAATCTATTTTTCTCGCTTACAGCTGGGGATTTCGACTCGAAAATGTTACGAATGTCTTAGATGGAAGATTTCCTCATAAAACGAGTACCAACAAGGCCTATCTAAAAAGTGTTTGAAAATTTTTTGAAACACCCTGTAGTGTTTTATATTATTTGAAAAGTGCAATAAAAAAATTTCCTACTACACTTTTGGAAGAGCGGCCAAAGCCCTGACGCCCCGAATAAAAGTCTGCAGGGTGCTCAAGGTACCCGATTTTATCGGGAAGAAATCGCCACGCATGCGCGAAAAATTACTAGCTCAATCGGAACATTGGCTTAGACCCGATTTATAAGTTGGAATTTAACGTGTGCGGAAACAGAGTCCAGCGCTATGCCAAGGCACCGGAGAATTGTTTTTCTTTAGAGACGCGTTCAAACTGTTTAATTCCCTTCCATTTCTTCCTCTCTCTCTCTCTCTCTCGTTTTCCCATT
This sequence comes from Lasioglossum vierecki, assembly GCA_028455595.1. Lineage (NCBI taxonomy): Eukaryota > Metazoa > Arthropoda > Insecta > Hymenoptera > Halictidae > Lasioglossum > Lasioglossum vierecki. Next base: position 11,288,256 of record CM052339.1, on the reverse strand, counting down.
CTTTATTCTCTAGGAACACCAACTCCTGCACACCTCGACGAAAAAACGGTCGAATTTATACGAAAGTAGCGTGTCTCAAACTATCCGCCCCGTGAAAAGTGGGAACATCATCAGGTTCTCTCGGCTAAACTTCAAAATAGACCGCTTTTCTTGAGCCTCTCTCATTTGTTTCATCACTCAAAAAAATCGTATATGCCGACTTTCGAAAAATCTCTCCAATAGTCTCTCTCTCGCTCGCTCGCTCGCTCTCTTCTCTCCGTTTCTTATAAAGCTATTTGTCAATAAATCTTATCGCATAATCCATTTTCCGTGTTCCAGAAACTTTGATATACATTTCTGTTACGATACATGCAGCTACTCCTTTTTTGTAATTTCTCACAGGCTCTCGGTCACACACTCGCAATCTGTTTTTCTCTTGCGCTCGCTGTATATACGCGTGCGGGCACAGACTCACACTCACACACACTCATTCCTCTCTCTATCCAGCACTCGCTTCCTTTATCCTCGCTTTCATAGTAATTTCTTCTTTTTTTTTGTTGCTTGTATACAAACTTATTCGCTAAACGTATAATCTAAGATGTACTCTCTGTTTTTCTTCTCTCTTTTTCTCCCCCTCCTCCTCCTCTCTCTCTCTTTCTCTCTCTCTCTCTTTCTCTCTGTTCACGGTTACATGGCGGTGGAGCATTTTTTTATATAATAGTACAGCTCATTTTTTTTATATATATTTTTTTATGTATATATATAATATATTTTTAGTACATCCTTATACTTGAGGTCTGGCGGATCCTGAATTTTTCATATTACTTGCTAGAACGTATGACGCTAGAAACATGATGCGGATGATGAGTTTATGTAAATGAATTTTTTCTATGGAAGAAGACTAGTATTCAAAACTCGAGACTATCGGTCAACGGGTTATCGGAGCGAACAACCGAAGGATCAGTTTTGAGAATGGAAAAAACATGCGTATAATACGGAGAGATCGTCGTAACAGCATTTTTTTAGGTGTTCATGATAATTCGATAAAAATTCTATGAGACGTTCGTATTCGACAAAACCAAAGTAATGTCGCGCGAAAAAATGCCTTCCAGACTTTCAGACACCTTGAATTCCTTCAACCGAGAACAAAAGCGCCTCGGCTCGACTGCAACGCGTCAATCGTTCAAAGAATATATATTTATTGTCTATATCGATCTATTCTATTGTACCAAAGATTTATTCTCTATGTAGATTGTAAATCATATTGCAAAGACTGTCAACCAGTGCTTCGTTCTATATTCTGTACTTTTCTCAAAATTTCTTTGTCCATTTTCTTCATCGTTAAAATGTTGTTTTACTATTTCTCGACTGTACAACTAAATATACAACTACATTTAGTATATAACTAAATTACGTTTTACCACATATATATGCATTATCCAAACTTTTCTTAGTAAAACTATTTAAGATTACAACCAAAGTGCACGCTAGCATGTTATCTGTAATAAGCGCCATCAGAAATAAACGAATGAATGCGTTGCACGATACCTTAGCTGTTTTTATTCGCTCTGAATAGCTGATATATTTCATCAATAGACTGCGGATCTTTATGCGTTTACAGAAAAGTTGAAACTTGTTGAAAACATTTTCTAATCGAACATGTGTATATATATATTTCTCGCTTGCTGCTAGGAATTTCGTTTCGAAAACGTTCTGAACGTCTTAGGTGGAAGATTTCCTCATAAAACGAATACCGACAAGGTCTATCTAAAAAGTGTTTGAAAATTTGACAAAATTTTGACACCCAGTGGTCATTTATATTATTTGAAAAAGGCTATAAAAAAATTTCTTACTATATTTTTGTAAGAAAAAAGGCGGTTGTATCGGAACACCGCATTCAATTCAGTTTCTACTTCTTGCACACCGATGCAGGCAATTTTTATCTCGCTTAAAGATCTGCAGTCCAATTATTATTTATTAAGTATCGATATCCTATCGAATTATTAGCCTCTAAACAGTCACATTGATAAACTTTATATAAAATATAGGCTTGTGTATGCGATTTTCTATTAAAATAAGCACGTAATCATAGTATAAAAATGTAGGTACGTGTAATCGTTATATGTTGATCGTTCTTCTATTCATTGGAAACTCAAGGCGACCATGCATTTTTAATGAAAACAACTATTTTCCAGCCTTTCTTTCTTATCCAATATCTATTTCGAAATACGCACGCAAACTGAAATTGTATATGGTAGTTTTGTTTTTATGAAATTATCACAAGCTCCCCAAAACAATTCTGTTATACTGTAATTATACCATTGCGACGAGCACGCTGTACGTTCACGCTTCAACTAGTAATGAAAAATATATCGGCAATAGATTTTTATAATATATCTTCTATGTTTATTATTCTTCATCGTTACAAAATACTTTATCTATTTTTGTAATAAATAGCGGTGGATCTCTGGAACGCGTCGTTCTCCCAACGAATATGAAGAATTTTATTTCTTCTTTTTTTTTCTTTGCTTTCTCTTACTTTGTCTTTTTCTCCCTCTAGTATTTGCGCATCACATTCCTAACTACGTTTAATTATGTTTTGCTTTGTTTACTCTTTTATTTTATATCACGCGAATATATATATATTCAACGTTATATTGTTGTTGTTGTTGCATATAACAATTAAAAAATAAAACCGTCGATAATCTCTCGATCAAGTGCTTACGTAGTATGTCACTTATGGCAAGAAGTGGTATCGGCGAAAAGAGCTCAAAAAAATGGCACGATAAATAATACTAAATAGTACGTAATTGATATGAGATTAAGGAATAAGACAAAAAAAATAAAGGAAGGTCAGACAAGTGTGATTTTGTCCGAAACGATCACAGTCCGCGAGGATAACTTTCCAAGTGTGATATAAAATACGTGGAAGAAAAGAAAATTAGTATTTTGTATGGCGACTGCTCGAACAAGGCAGCTCGTGTGTATGTAAACACGTACAATACGAATACGAATACGAATAAACAAGGAAAGTATCAAGTGTTTCGCGCACAAACGAAAAAACCTTATTATTATTAACGAAATCAGTGCTCAACGAAGGTTAAAAAGATTTAACGAAAAAATATGTATAAAAACAATGTAAAAACACGATATATATAAAAAAAACTACGTAAACTCGTAATGGATCTTACGCTGTAAAAGATTTCTTTTATATTACGATTCTTTTGAGATCGTAAAAATATAATGTGTATATAAATATATATGTATACATATATTTATACATACTTATATGTATATGTATATGTAAAACGTACAAGCAAAAATTTCGAGCTGTATCGTAAAATATAAAATACTGTCAACTTTGTTATAGTATTAGCGAAATAATGTCAAAGAACGCGGAACAAAAAAACATTTTCGTTATCGATTAAAATATTGCCACATTTTTAGCCGTGAATCGAAAACATAAATCGTGTATAGATCGCGCTTTCGATTGATTCGGAATCACGATAATAAAATTTTCGAAAATATCTAACTTAGGGAAGAACCGAAAGATATATTAATCGGTGGGGTACGTCGTTCGCATCTTTATACAATACAGATATCTCCCTTCGCGAAGTTTATATAAATGGATAAACCGTTACTCTTGCAGAGAACGGTCTAAAACGAAACAATAAAAAAATAAACCTATTGAAATACCTGTACGACGTAATAATGATTAAAAAAAATGTGTAAAACATCTCGTCCACAATATCTTTTTTTGTCGATCAGCTTCCCCCCATAGCTCGCTCAGCTTCCGTGTGTGTTCAACACACCAAGCCTTCATAAAAATAGGTTTTGTTTCTCATACGTAAATACAGTATGGCAAGACTCTTATATCAGGCTCTATTCTAATGTTTTTAGAGAAAATTATAGTTTCTCTTTCGCGTGTGCATGGAAATACTCTCTATGTCGTTCTCTGGTTCTTTTTGATTATAGATTTTTCTATATAATGTATATGGCACACACTTTTTCAGATAAGATCCACACGGTAAGATCTAAAAAGATCTAAAACCATATCCGAAAGTCAGCTGGTAAATAAAAAACTATGCGTACGGTTGAGAAACTCATGCGAAACATGAGAACGACAGTTTTCGCTATTGCAAAATATTTTGTACTAGGACATAGAGAGTCAGCGGCATTACGAATAATTATCATACTTGTAGAGAACTCGTTAAAGCCGAAAATCGTGAAAAGCAGTCGAGGAATTCACCGCTAATGACGCCTCGTATAATTGTTTCAGTGTTACCTCTTGACCGAGGTCTTCCCCTGATCTCAGAACTCTTTAACGTGTCCTAAGAAACTGAGCTCGTGCGTTTGATAATGGCTGGACGTAGCGAGCGGGGTGACGCTCGACTGATGCGCCACGTTCACCGTTGTCAAATGATGATGATGCAGCGAATGATGAGAAGTATGCGTATGAAGAATGTTGTTCGGATGGGGAACCTGGAAGTTCCCTGGTGGCGGGGCTCAGGACAGGAGAGGACCCGGATGTCCGCCAGAGAGGACAGACGATGCTGTCACAGCGGTTGTCTGCATGTTCGAGACGTTATTCTGCTGCTGACTTTGCTGTGTACCTGAAGAGACAGACATTACGTAACTTCAAATATGTTTTCAACGATTGGATGCAGTGTTCCGAATACAACCACCTTTTTTCCAAGATGCGCGGACAAAACAGTAGCGTATCTACAACATCTACAATGACGCAGCAGTGCGGGAAGAATTTCTCTTTATTTCTTTTTATTCTAGTCTGAGGCTATCCAAATTCGCAATTTAGTCTGTTGCAATCCTACGAAAATAAATTACACTCTCTCACGTTTATTACAGGTAGTTTCATATTCGTAATTACTCGTACAATACTAGAAACGCTTTCGTTCAACGAGGATCTATTTTTCTCGCTTACTGCTGGGGATTTCGACTCTAGAATGTTACGAACGTCTTAGATGGAATACCAACAAGGCCTATCTAAAAAGTGTTTTTCAAATTTGAAAAAGTCTGCGGGCTGCTTAAGGTACCCGATTTTATCGAAAAGGTTACGTTACTGATGCGCTGAAATTACCGTGCATACTAGAAGAAAAAGGCGATAGTAATCGGAACACCGATAGGATGAAGAAAGAGATACTCTTGGATACGGATAAGAGAAGAAGCGTACGTACAACAGTAGCAAAACCTTACCAGCATTTTGGCTAAGCTCAGCTTTCACTCTCCTCGCGATGTGGCTTCTGGTGTGTTTTCTCAAATGATCTTTACGATAGAATCCTTTACCGCATTCCGTGCACACGTGACGCTTCTCTCCGGAATGTATAACAAAATGTAGCGTCAACTGTTCTTTCCTTTTGAACGCCTTCAAACAAACGGTACAAACGTACGGCCGTTCCGGATTGTGACTCTGTTTGTGACGCGTCAGATGATCTTTCCTTTTCAAACCCGCACCACAAATATCGCAAACAAATCTTCGTTCCAAAGTATGTCCCAGCAAATGTTGCTCCAACAATTCACGTTCGGGATACGCCATATGACATTCTGGACAGCAATACAACGTAGAGCCATCCAGAGCCGTAGTCAAGCGAATTTCACCAGGTTTCGGACGCGGTTTCTTCTCCTTCGGAGCCTTCTTCTTTTTCTTCTTCTTATTGTTCGGAGACATCATTATGTTGGGCGTCGTGGTCGTCGCTACGGCCACCGAAGTGGTCTGCGCCATTTCCGACTCTTTCTTAATACTTTCTGCGGAGTACTTTAGAAAATGATGTAAACTTAAAGGTAAAGTACTGGCCGGCAAGTGACTGAGGTAATCCGCCACAGTGGACCCAGGAGTGGCCAGAGATTGCCACGTGGCGGGCATGGTCGCAGGTGTTTGAGTGTGAGCGTGTTGCTGGTGGTGTTGATGCATCGTATAATCTTGCTGGTTTCCGTTGGTCGTGTTCTCTCCGTTGCGCTGTTGCTCCTCTGCCTTTTTCTCCTTATTTTTATCCTTGTCCTGTAGAAGATTGCAAACGTCTTGTTGATTTATGGTTTCGGTCGCTTGCTGAAAAAGTTTTGATATCGCCGTATATAAAGTCTACATTAAAAAATATTTACTATTAATTTACTATTAATTTTACTAGATTAAAGAAAGAAAAAGGTGACCGAAAAAGAACAGTATTTGTAAATTACCTGGTGGTAAGAGCGCTTCTCTTGCATTCCAGGCGAATTCGAGGGCCGCTGTTGAACCGGTTGAGCTTGAGAGTACGGCACGTTTGGATAATGATGAACATTGCTATTTGGATAGCTGGCCTTGTTGTTCATCATCACTTGCGACTGAGCGGATTGCACACCGTTGCTCTCAGGACGGTACTTTCCCATAACCGGCACTCCGATAGGAGGCTGGTTGGGAAAATGATTGGCGTAGCGGCTGCCCGCACCGCCGGAGCCGTCGGTCGTCGCGAACTGATGGATACTCGGAATGGTACCGGGAAAGTGGCCTCCGAACGGCGGGAAATTCATTGCGAACCGTCAATCAAATATCTGAAAGTTGACGGAGAATCAGAATTCGCATCCATTGGTGTCGTCGCATGCTACAAGTAGCAAAGCATTTACAGTGTTGTATTCTGGATACTTAATATTTATTAAGTACAATTTCTGAACGAAATACAAATACAACATTTTCACAGAGCACGGAGAAAACCATTAACGCGTGAAATCAAAGATATTAGCGAACAAGAAAGAACAGTAGAAGCAGATATTGAAGAAGCTGTTGTTACATTGAGTAGAATATCCATGATACATGATTGTAACAGCGACGCTGTAATGCGATGGTTTCGGTGCAATAAAGACAACGAAGATAACGAAGAAGATACTGTAAATTGAGTCTGGTGGAAATCACCGACACAAATGTCCTCGACTCCAGATTTTACTGACAACTTCTTTAACCGAAAACGACTTTGATCAACAACGAATTTGATCGACAACGATTTTAGATTGGTTATTGGTCAAATTCGTTGTCGGTTAAAGGCGTTGTCAGCCAAAGTAGTTGTTGGTCAAATCTGGAGTCGGTGATAACCGTGTTGGGAAAATTTGAGTCTGTAATTTCCATGGGACCCCATAAATTTCACAGAAACAGAAGCAGCAAACAAAAGTAACAACGATGTGGTGCCTTCTCATGTCCAAGCGTTTCGAGTCGTTTGAAAAAGGACTCGGATGGTTTGAGGCGCAACAGGGAATGTAATTCTACACAGCTACTTACAATAAAAGATTTCTGTGACAAAAACGATGTGGTGGGGAGCCTAAGATGTTGAAAGAGACTCAATTTTGTTAATTTCTACTTGAATAAATGATGTAATGCAAAAGAAAGTAATTGAACAATTCCAGTATCCGGCCAGTATTTGTCTCGCTATTAATGATACGGGAGTCTCTAATGTACTTTTGATAGAATTTACTATTTATTTGGTGCGTGATACGGAATCGTAAATGTCAGCCGGTAACATGTGCTCGAACGGTACACCGCTGAGAGACAAAGGTCGCGGCGGTGTCGTCCGAAACAGGGATTGCACTGATCGGGAATATATCGGAAAGAAGCGTCAGCAACACATCTCGCTGCTAAAGACGAATGTTCGTTTTCCACTCGCCACGATAATTCGCGGTACACCGCGTCTTGAACGACGCCCGGGAGCATTGTATTTACTCACAGCGACGTCCTTCTCCCCATGTTTCTTCGCCCGTGGAATCGAATCCTTTTCTCGGAGGGGGGTTCTTCTCCGAGAAGGTGAAACAACAGTGCGAGGGAAGCGTACAATTTTTTCCAGCACACGACACACGAGAGAAGCACGAATAGCACTGGAATAGCGCACACACCGTCGGACGCCGACGACGCTGCGTCAACCGTGGTCAACTGAACCGTCTTCGTTTGTCACGATAAAGGGTACAAACACCACATAAATACACGCGAGGACGCGAGAAACAGTCTTGTTCCTCGACAACCGAAGAGAAAGAGGGAAATCTTCGGCGAGAAAAATTGTACAACTCTATCCGTGTGTAACGAGGATCCCGAACAGTTTAGACAGCTATAGAGAGGGGTAGAACACGGAAAAAAGACGTTAAAAAACGAACATTGTACGCGGCCAGGATTGTCGCGATAAGGGGGAAGGGTGGCGGCAGTGGCGGGCGGCACAGAGCGAAGCGAAGAACGGGAATCGGAGGATGGGAAGAATCGGGAGTATGAGAGGAGGGAGGGGATGATCCGATGAGAGGGATGGGTAGCGCAGTGGGATCTGTGGGATGAAGCGCGAGGGGAGAGATCCCCGAGACTCTTTCCCCTCCTCTCGGCAAACCTAGTCGATACGCGGGGGCCGAATTCGCACGAAATTCAGCAGAAAATGGCCGCGTGCTATAACTACACGGCGACGAACCACGGCTTGTGTTCGCCGATTCTCTCGCCAACTCGCCGAACAATCAACTTACCATCTAGTACGCGGCAGCCCGCGCTCTCGCCTGGATCAGGATTTTCACGGAACTTCCGAAAAATGATCCCCCGTAACTATGTATGTGCCGTTGACACCTGTCCCTCAAGTCGGCGCCCCCACCCCCATCAGTCCGCCCTCTACTGTGCCAGCCTCTTAACTATTTTTTCTCTCTTCCGGCCCTCTCTCTCCTCTCTCTCTTCTCCGACCGCGCCGACGAAAATGCCCGAATCTCCAACGGGGTTTTAAACTTCAAATCGCTCCCGGCGAACTGCCATTACTTTTTTTCTCTCTTCCACGTTTCTACTCTAGACGCATGTTCCAGTCGGAGGGTGATACTATTCCTCGAAAACCGATTTCTCAACTATTTCTCAAAATTCAGGGAAATTTCAAGTTCAATTTGAAAGAAATTTCAAGGTCAAATTGAAAATTGAGCGAAACTTCAAGTTTAAATTGAGGGAACTTTCAAGTAAAATTTGAAAAATCTATTTTCTAGCTTGCTGCTGGGAATTTTGACTCGAAAACATTCTGAACGTCTTAGATGGAAGATTTCCTCATAAAACGAGTAACAACAAGGCTTATCTAAAAAGTGTTTGAAAATTTACAATATTTTCGTTTCTTTCTCCGTTACCTTTGAACGATAAATTATACTGACATTTCTAATAAAGTATATTGATTTAGAGCATAACAAACCGTTATAAAATGTACGCTACGTTAACATTGCTATTTTTTTCACAAGAATTCAGAACCATAAATATAGATGTAGAAATACTTGTTTCGCCCACTCTACATCCTCTGGGAATATTGGGAAGAGCACCTTGGTCACAGCTGAAGGAAAAAGAAGTACCAATGCAATACAAAACTTCTATAACGAGCAATATATTCCTATTCTTTCTTGATTAGGTATTAGTTTTTTTTCTAATTAACAATTAACGACGACTGCCTATTACAATAATTACGCTGAAATGTATTGTACGTACGAGTATGCCGAATTATTGTGATGGAAAATACAGTATTTTATGCATATATGTCCCAAAAGTCTGAGCCATAAAAGTCCCTGGTCTATCCCCACTACTGCGGGGTATACCCCCTTGAGGGGCCAAGAAGCTCGAGAGGCTTCGGTCGCCGAGAAATATGACATCATGCGGCTCGGGTGTCTCGGTGAGACCGCCTAATCAGAATTTCCAACTTCCTTATTTTTCATTATTTTTTTATGAAACTTGAAGTTCCATATTTGTGGCATTTTTCTGATTAAAATGATACCAAATATGATATAATTCCGATGATATTTACTTGTGCAGTACCGTTGACTCACCGGTATACATGTCCCTGACTCTTAATGTCCGTACACGTATATATGATCCGAATTATATCGTGTTTGGTATCATTTTAATCAGAAAAATGTCACAAATCTATTAAAAAAAGTCCCATAAAAAAATAAGTAATAATAAAAAAAGTTATCCATTGGTATTACATTGTAAGCACGCGCGAGCCTTTGAAGTGTTCCGCCGACTCCGACTCTCTGCGTCTCTTTCTTTCCCATACGCTATCCTTCCACGGGCCAGTTACTTTAATTGTATATAACACAAGTAAATATCATCGGAATTATATCATATTTGGTATCATTTTAATCAGAAAAATGCCACAAATATGGAACTTCAAGTTCCATAAAAAAATAATGAAAAATAAGGAAGTTGGAAATTCTGTGTTCATTGTGTTTACATTTGAGTGTTTACCTCGGCGACCAAGGCTTCTCGAGCTCGGCTGTCCTTCTCTACGTTCGGCAAAACTCAAAGAATAGTGTCCCTGATGCATATATGTCCCTCGGCAGACCCGTGCTAGGGACTTATATGCATAAAATACTGTATAAGTTCTTCTTTCGTAAATGATTTTATTGATCAAATTAAAATTTTTAGTATGTAATGGTATATAATATATATGTTTTATATCGAATTTTACGAATGTACAAATATTATGTTGTTGAAAATGTCGATTAATTCTCCCTGTACAAGTTATTGGTCAATAATATTGTTTGTTTAAAATTGTATATTAATCGATAAGTGCATCTTAGTTCTTAGTAACAATCCACGGGGTTAATAATTATACAAAGAAAAAGTGTACGAGAATATAATACAAAAACGAAAATAACTCTTACTTAATTGGTTAATCAAGAGAAATTCGTTTATATTAAATGTATGTTTTATTTTAGCATTTTTCTCCAATATTTATGTAAGTAACAATGAAAATGACTTATAGACTATCCATACTGATATTATGATAATAATAATAGCTATAATAATATGATAATAAAATAATAATTATATTTCTTGTACAGCTATACCCACTGCCTTTTTTTTAGTAATGATACTTACAATAAAAAGTATTCTGTTTTTTTTCTGTATACATACACATCTTTTGTCGAAACAATTTCGAGTGTGTTCGAGATCGACCGGAGATCCGATATTAGACTCTCGGCTCAACCCCTCCACCCACCGCCCCCCCGGAAAATCAGTTTTGCTGTACTTTTTCGTCGTGCAACTTATGATAATACAAACATTTGTCTCAATCACGATCAACACAAAGAAGAAGATTGAACAAAGTCTTCCTTGGCAAAAGGATCATCGGTTTTGTAAATAAAATCGATTAAATACTATACAAAAAAAAATAATAAGTTACATCACTTATCAGAATTATAAAAATGTATCATAGTTTCTAGAAATGCTTTCCTTTCGCGAAATATCGAAATTTAAATGCACAGAATATATTCGAATCGTTGATCGCATGTAACAATACCGTTTTTTTTATCTTTACGATATGCAAACTGATATTTGTGTGTATTCGTATGACAATGTTATCAAAAATTTTTGGTGATGTGTCTTACAACTTTCAATAAACGTAAGTGTATCTTTTTCTGATCAATAATTTAGTCAATAATATATAGGCAAATAGAACATTATTCCTCCCGAAAATATCAAACGTCCACCAATCAATGGATCTCACGTAAACAGATAAATATACAATTTTACATTCGCCTCGCACAACCTATCGTAGCATTTCTGTGTTCAAATATTAATCGAATGTCATAGATTAAACATGTACACTCTCTTTCTGTGTCTCGATCGTCTAGAATAAATGGAATAAATAGATTCACTTCATATTTGCACGACAGTCTTATCTCCTTTCTTGTGCACGGTAAACTGGTTGTATTTACAGCCCTGCTTTTGTGAATTACTCGTTACCTTTTTCGCATTACGTATTTTCTCTCTCTCTCTCTTTCTCTCTCTCTCTCTCTCTCTCTCTCTCGCTCGCTCGCTCACACATTCTCTCCCGTTAATTATTTATCATTGAAGAAAAATTAACTTCAGCCGAAAACTCGATTGCCTTCTGTCCGGCGAATCCAGTCCGCGCTTTCAAAAATATATTTTTATATTTATATATATATATGTATATATAAACTTCTTTATTTACTTTTCTAACTCGCGGTCATGGAACTGGATCAGCGACAAAAACATATTTGAATTGAAACGAGTCAAGATAAACTCGTCCCAACCTTTTTTTCTTTCCTTACACGTACGCTAGAACGTGTACGCAAAAAAGAAACTTCGTATTTTATGTACGAACTTGGTTCGTCAGTCAGCTCTCAGTGCGTTTTGCAGAATAATTATAATCGTACGATAGTCTGACTCTTCCTTCGAAGAAGCTGAGATGGTGTACAAACTTTAAAATGCGACAGTTCTCGCTGTTGGGTGAAAGTATTCGACTTTATTCGACAGATTACAAAGAAAGATCTGAATCTTTTTTTGCTTTTTTGGTAATTATCACGTTTAGGGCAGCTCCGATTCACCTTCACCGTGTGACATGTGTTGTCGAGGAGAACATTTTGAACAACTTCTGTCATTACATCTAACTGGTGATCGGTATTAGTTTTCGAGATACTCGCAAAAAACTATTGCTAACACTGTATCGAATTTTCTGTATTCTTGCAATAGTTTTTTGCGAATATCTCTAAAACTAAGACTGAGCACCGGGTACATGTAATGAGGAAAGTTGTTCAGAATGTTGTCCTTGACAACATATGTCAAGGTGATCGGAGACTGCCTCCCCTAAACGTAATATTTACCGGTTTTCTTTCTTTTCTTTTGCAACACCACTACCTAGGCAACGATTAATCACCATCAACGAGAATCTCTTTCTTTACACGATACCAAAATTCGACTATGGGATTATAGAAATCAATCGGCAAGCACGCCTTGCCTTGCACGTCCTCTAGCCTGTTGATGATTGAACCGAAAGTACCGCCCAGTTTGATTGTGGGCGGTATGCTGCTGCTAATGTTGTTGCTGTTGCTGCTGTTGTTGTTGTTGCTGTTGTTGATGGTGAAGTATAGCCATCGCACCGGTCTCAGCTGCGGTCGGAAGAACAACGGTTGACTGTTCGCTAACGGCTATTTGATGGATCTGAGCTTGAGAACCTTGGCCCACTTGTATCTGTATCTGTTGCAATTCAGACACCGACGACTGTTGCTGCAACTGCTCCGCTTGCTGTTGCAATTGCTCGGCCTGCTGCTGTTCCGCCTGCTGTTGGGAATTCTGCGAGGCGTCGGCCGTGTTCAGAGGGTCCTCTTTGATACGCTTGGCCAAGTGAGACCTGGCGTGCTTTCTTAAATGGTCCTTGCGGTAGAACGCTTTGCCACACTCGGTGCAAACCTCGGTCTTCTGACCCGAGTGTATCACGAAATGGAGGTTCAAATGTTCTTTTCGCTTGAAGCCTTTCATGCAAACGGAACAGATGAAAGGTCGATCCGGATTGTGGCCGAGTTTGTGCCGTTCTAAGTGTTCTTTCCGTTTCAAACCCGCTCCACAAATGTCGCATATGAATCTCCTCTCGATCTTGTGTCCGATCAGATGTTGTTCCAACAGTTCTTTCTCCGGATACGCCATGTTGCATTGCGGGCAACAGAACAGGGTTGTGCCGTCCAGGGCTGTCACTATGCTGACCTGACCGGGTTTCGGCTTTTTCGGCTTCGGCGGCTTCTTCTTGTACTTCTTTTTCCGCTTCGGCTTCGCTCCGGTCTCCTGCTCGTCGACCACGTCGGGAATGATCGCCGTTTCACCGGAAGCCACCGTGATTTGCACAGCCTGCTCTCCCGATGCGGCGCTCCCGGTCGTGTCCAAACCGTCTACCCCCAAAGGACTCGACTCGATCGTCGCTTCTCGCTTTATTGTCTCCGCCGAGAATTTCAGGAAGTGTTGCAAACTTATCGGTAAGGTACTGGTAGGCAACCTGGACAAATATTCGGCAACAGTTGATCCTGGAGTTGCAAGACTTTGCCAGCTGGCAGGCATCGAAGTAATAAACTCTTCGCCGCTTTGATTCCCTTGGTTCTTTATGCTACCTCTCTTGATCAGGGCCACCGGTGTTGTTCCTTCCTTCACGTCCTCTTTCGATTCGTCCATACCCTCGCGTAATATCAAGTCCTGCGGAATCTGAGCTACCACTGTTAACCCTTCCGGCGCACCTGGAAGCTGCACCGTTTGCTGAATTGTTTGCTGCGACGTCGTTGTCACCGCTGTCGATGTACTTTGCGTTGTCTGATCAGACCTGAAATTAACGCAAACACTGTTTCACTGGTTTCGAAATCAACGTGTACGATTGATTAGCTAGTAAAGTATTCCCAGAATGTCAAATTTGATTCAGCACTTTTCGAATAATGTAAAACACTTGAGGATGTTGACAAGGGTTTTGAACAATTTTGAAACACTATTTAGATAGAGACCTTGTTGGTACTCGTTTTACGAGGAAATCTTCCATCTAAGACGTTCAGGAGACGTTCGAGTTGAAGTCCTCAGCAGCAAGCGAGAAAAATCAAAGCTAGCAAAATTTGAATATTTACATTTCTACATGATCTTTTAATTCTGAAGCAAATTGTAACTAATATATTTAAAATCAAAGATTTTATAAAAAGGAAATTTATATTTATATTAATATAGTCAATTATAGTGTTATAATAACACGTTGCTTTTATTACCCCGAATATCTCCTGACAAACAGAATGGAGAAAATATGTTATTGAATAAATCTATGGTTAACCATCGAAAGTTTAGCTTTCAATTTCAGATTCAGAATTTCATTTTCAGATAGGCGACGTTTACGTTTGCGTGGTGGCTACGGTGTTCTGTGGCTGCACTTGAATTTGCACCCCGTCCGCGCCTTGTTGGCTGTACGCAACGGTGAGCACTGTCGCGGCACCCTGGGGGAATTGTCCCAAAGAGATTGGTGCCAAGTGATATTTCGGCTGGTCACCGCTGTTACCGCTTTGCGCCACGCTGGGATTGACCACCTGGATCTGGACGGTTTGCTGTTGCTGCGTGCCATCTTTCCCAGGTACGGTTATGGGTAGCGTGATTATCTGCTGTTGCTGATTGTTACCCCCTTGAGCTACGGCGAAACCGTTCGGATCGACCGGCCTCAAGTAATGAACGCCACCCTCGCCTCCAGAGAGGACGCCGACCACTTGACCCCCGGTCGGCAGGTTCTGAGCGAATTTAGCGGTCGCAAACTGGTGAACCGTGCCCGTCGGTAGCGAGCCGGCCGGGAACCCCGGAAAGGGTGTGAAATTCATCTTCCACGATATTTAAATCTGAAAACCAAAAGAATAACCATCTTGTAGGCACGTGCTCTCTCTAGAGTGCACAGAGAATGTCCTTAATTAACGAACTAATATCAATACTAATAAATTTGTATATATATATATATATATATATATATACAGAGTGCCCAAAACAAATGTTGTACTTGCTTGGAAGAGGTGATTGCTAGGTGGATTCGAAGTAACTTTTTCCTTCGCGTTTATAAAAAATATGTTCATTTTCTTATAAATACAAATCTTAAATATTAAATATAAATATAACATATTAAAGATATTAAATATAAATTTAATTTTTACATTTAGCGATAAAATGTATCCCGATAAAGACAGTGAATGATAAAGAGAGAGAGAAAGAGAAAGAGAGACTACAACTCAAGTAATCGACAAACATCGATCATTGAAATAATAAATATAATTATCAACATATTTGTAAACATTCATCTGCTCACAATGAGACCAAATACAATGTGATTCGATGCATATTTGCTTACGTAAGTATTCCCTTTAAAAAACATTCAATTAACAAACGAAAAAGTTTTTGCGAAAGAGTGCAAGAAAATTGGCAGAAATGCAACCTATGATGCAACATGAAACGATACGGTTCTTTTAAGTTGATGTAGTTTTAAAATAAATCGTTATTACTACAAGAGAACAGAAAAATTAGAATTTTGTCCACCTAGAATCGAGGAATCCATCACTGCGCGACGTCGCAATACATATGTACTAGAAAATCCCATTAATACGCGAAGATCAAGGTTGAGGTTGTCAGCGCGTCAACGTGTTCTATTTACTGAAAAGATCGAGGGAGTGTTGGGTACTCGCGGCTATGAATTGGCACACGTTCCCCAGCCACCGCGCAGAGCGCACCGCGCACCGTAAAATCCGGCACCCTTATACGAATAATTCCCCTTGACAGTCTCTGAAACGGTTGGAAGCGGTGGACACGTCTCGCGTACGAGCAAAAAAGGAAAAACACTCTTGTTTCCCGAAATCGAAGGCAGCATCGTCTTACCAATTTACCATCTCCACCGTCGAAAAGTCTTAAAACTTCAGACCTCTTGACCATGCGTTGGTATGTGGGGGTGGGGGATGAGGTAGCCCCCACTTCACCCCCTCCCCCAGCTGAAAGGGATCCGGGAGCAGGGAGGATAGTCGTCGAAGTGGCTCAGGATTGCACCCCACTCCACAACGATGGTGTGTCCCCCACGGGGGTAGGAACGCGACGAGGGTAGGGGGGAAGAACCCATAGGTGGGAAAACGGGAACCCACCGCGAAATAGACCCCGAGACCGAGAGACACTCTCTCTCTCTCGCGTTCTCTCGCGTTCTCTTTCTGCGGCGCTCGGCGCCAACGGAACACACGGAACACCGCGGAGAATAGGACGGGAAGGAACGAGGATAGTTCGGTGTGTGGGTGCCGTAAAAGCGTGTTGGTCATAAGGGGTAGGGGCATGTCAAGAAAGAAGGGAGACGACGAACCGAGAGGACATACTGGGAACAACTCCCCGGAGAGGGGAACGCGAAATATCGGGAGAGAACATACGAAGAGCAGACATCGTGGCAGACGAAGTGGGACACACCGATTTGACTCTCGCCCTTGATATCTACCCGTGGTAGGGAAGGAACAGAAAATGGGGGCTAGAGAGAGAGAGAGAGATAGAATGAAAGAGAGAGGTTAGGTTACCCGTGCACTTCTCCTCCTTTCGAACGCATCGAGGAGGGTGCCGCGCCGTGTCGAACGGACGAGATTACTCCATGGCTGCAAGTCGTTGTGGGTGGTTGCGCGACTCGATTAAAGAAACAACTACCAGAATACGAATACGCGGAAACAGACGCGTTTTTCGGCTTTCGCGGAATGCCGTGTACGACTGACCGGTCAGCCCCGCCGACGTACCGTTGCAAGACGCGCATGTCGTAATGGCGCCGATTCTCTTAAGGCTCGACACATCTCTCTTTCTCTCTCTCTCTCTCTCTCTTGTACACAGAACGAGGAGAGAGATAGAGAGCGTCTCTCTCTCTCTCTCTGGATATTCGTGGTTTCTAGAGAAATCCTATCTAGATGTCTCGCATAACAGGCTTGATATTGCGGGGGGGAAGCGTACGCAGAACGGAATAGCTGGGGCATTGTGCAATCTGATGCATTTTTTTTCCACGCAGCCAAGATAAGAAATCTCACGTAATAAAGAATGTTTTCGAAAGGGGACACACAGATATATGAATAATTTGTATTCCGTTAAATCGGAACAAAGAATACAAAGAAAAACTAATTGAATGTATAGGTATGAATGTATAAGAGGGTTAAAGGAGCAACGTTACGGTTCGCGTGAACGCGAATGCGCGAGCGTGGTCGGCCAGTTAGGTAGAGACGGAACGGAACGGAATGGGACGAGACGAGGAGACGGGTGGACAAGGTTACACGTCAGCAGGTTTGATGATGCATCGGCCATATTGGTAGTACGAGAGGAACGCGAGAAAATAGCACACAGGTCTGCGAGAAGGCCTTTGTTCTCTCTCGGGGTATTCCCTCTCTTTCCCTTTTTCCCTCCCTTCCTTTCGGCGGTCTTTCGCGCATCGGGAGATGTTACACGGAGAGAGGAAGTAGGAAAAAGATCGCGCGTGGTGAGTTCGCAGAGAGCAGGGCAGAGGCGAAACACGGAGGACAGAGAAGTAGAGCCAACAGAGGCACACAGGCAGCAGGGCTGTTGTTTACACCCCCACCTCGACGGGTTAGAGGCAGCGAGATGCCACGGAGGGGCCTCCGAGACCTCGGCGGGCACCCACCACCACGCAATTTCCAACCCCACCAGCCTCTCAACCACTGTCCGCACCTCCAACCACCCCACCAAAGCCAGCCCGACGAGCCAAGCCGTGAGCCACGACGAGGGCCCCGCGACGATTTTAGTGTCTTGGGGTGGGTGCTCTGTGGCCACTGTTTCGCGGTTTCTCGTGTGCACGTTTCTCGCATTAGGAAGTAAAGCGCGTGAAAAAGCATCGCCGGGACACGGCGTCCTCCAGCCAGCACCACGGCCGAACGAACGACCACGCGAGTTACCCACGATTATTCGTTGACGAGGATTATATGCGTGTCCTACTTACCCACGAGCAGCTGTGAAAAACTCCCTTTTGTGCACACTCCTTTCGGCCGTACTGCTACGACTGTTGCGTCGGAACACCTTCTTCGCGTAGTACTGAGACCGTCCGCCTGTTGGCTGACTCGGCTCTCTGCGTTGTTTTCAGTCTTCACCGCAGCGGCAGCAACTTTCTCATTTCTACGTATACACGCTCTTGACGTGTTCGCTGTACGGACGGCTCTTTTCGACTGTTTAGCAACGCGCGCGGCTACTCTCAACGACGCACACCACGTCATATACTAATAACGAACGAAACGTGTGTCGAATGGATCCGAGACTCGCGATTCAATTCGCGCACTACTGGCTGGTTTTCCGCGGCGACCAGCGACGCGCACTCATTTCCGGGTTTACGACAGTCGAGTGTTCGAACTCGAGTATGGCTCTCCCGGTCGGTAAGCGTGGGTCTCTCGGCTCGGCCAACGGGGAATGAATTCGAGCTAACGGTACATAGCCACCCGACACGATGCGAGCCCGAGCCTGAGCCCTGTGCCTGGTCGACCACTTCTCTCCTGAAAACCACGAGAAAGTAGACACCCTCCTTTCTTCCTTTCCCGCCTCTCTTTATCTTCCGACGATATCTTGTCCCACCGATTGATCCTCCTTTTTTCCAGTCAATAAATTAAAATACTTTTAACCGCGAAAACTCTTGCGCGCCGCTGCTGCTATTAATATTCTATCGAGGAAATATCAACTATGGCGGCGGTTACGCGCGGAGTGTATCGAGAGAGAGAGAGATAGAGAGGGAGAGAGAGAGCAAGGGGAAAGCGGCGCCTGCGCGTTTGCAAATTACAACGGTTTACAGTGGTTCTTGTCCTGTCGTTCTATTTGCAAGCGTGACCAGAGAAAGATTTTTCATTTCTCTCCGACGATCACGGATTTTCGGGACGATCTTATTAATTCTAAGGAAAACACCTGTCCCATCGTTCTATTCCTACTCCCTTGCCACTTCGTCACTTCGTCGACACTAACTCTCTGCGCGCACCTAGCGGCCACTGAAGTGAGGTTAGGTTGAGTAATCGAACTGTCGAGAGCGATATTCGATAGTCGACATCTTTCGATGTGACACGACCGCTCGATATGAATCGTGTTTCGTCGCATCCTCCGTTTCCCAATATAATAAGATTAAACGAAATCGAATTGCAATGAATATGCAATTGAACGAAATTTAATTCAATGGAATGCAATTGATCGAAATTTAATTCAATGGAATGCAATTGAACAGAATTGAATTGAACGAAATTGAATAATGTTTATGCAAGAGAAAGTAATTCTTACTATCCAGTCACTTTTGTCTCCCTATTAGTATTCATATTCGAGGCATCTCTACTGTATATCTATTATATTACCCATTTTTACAATTCTCTGACACGACGACGCACATCCTTCTACCATAAATACAAATTGTTAATCGATATGTACAACGTGACAGCGTTATATCGAATAAAGTTAATCGAATGTACCTTTTCTGTTTATTTTCCTGTAGTAAATATATCAATTAATTTACGCATGCTTACAATTCTCTGATGCACATATCATTCTACCAAGAATACAAATAACAATAGGTCTATTAGAAACAGCTATTTAATACAATAGTTGTATATCGTAATTATAATAATGTAATACAAATGACCAATAATTATCAACATATGCTTATCGACAGCCTTCCATCATCGTTCATACTTATAAAAATTTTAATCCTACTCAATTTTTATTTTACATAATGATCTGCAGCAATAATCACACAGCAAACTCCTCTTATCTAGTTTCTCTGTTTTGTCCCACATGTTTTTAAAGATTTTGTCGCACACATGGATTTCCAGCATCTCAGCGCTTCACAGTGGTTTTACAAAAATTTCACCGCTATCCTTTTCAGGCGTACAATCTATAAACATTTCCGTACATCTGGTAATCTATTTCGCAGCCCATCGATTCGTCCGATCATCCGTTTATCCAGTTTCAATTTGTTTATCGAGTTCGTAGCCGTAGAAACTGGTTAATCGAGAGAGTCTACCGTAGTTTGGAAATAAGTATATCAAAACGAATCGGACGTTCTTTGTACACGTTCCATGTATAAGGTGAATAACAACTTATTGCTTTCATAATAAAAAGGATTTTCGAAAACGTCGAGATCCGGTTTGTATTCAGCCGTGTAGCTGCTTTGGCTGGAACTACATCCGTCGTAGATTGGCGATCCTTGGGAGAGCTCCGAATAATTTGGCGAAGGTAAAAAGCTTTTCTTGCTCCAGTCTGTGTCCATGTTATCTATCATACTTTCTTGCATACCCGACAAGTTATTAATATGAAGATTATTGATTCTTTTGCTCAAAGGAGTAAATTCGCTGGACTCGTCCTCCGCGTTGCGTCCTCGTTTCCTGAATGTTTCGAAAAATTACAAATCAATTAAACAGTTTTCCTGAATGTTTCCAGAAATTACAAATCAATCGAACAGTTTGCAACGTGGTCATTAATATACCAAACGAAGAAACAGTTATGTCACTTTGCAAAACACGTAAACAAAACTAACCTGTTATCTCTCGTCATTCTTGAATGAATCTTATCTTTTAACAATAAGCCTTACTGTGAATTCATTTCTAAATAGCACGTGTTATCGTGTCGACGATCATTTTTGGAGACTCGATGGCGCGTATCGTGCAAACTACGATATATTTTTGTCTGGCGAGAAAACAAAGCTCCTTTAGGCGAATGGCGATATATACCAATATGCACTCTAATATTTTCACACAACGATAGTTCCCTCTTCCGCTGGTAGGGCGCGTCAGTGACATGTTTCGAAGCCAATGTTTGTGGATACACGTATCTTGCAACGTTGTGCAATTTCTACAGGCATGAACATTATAAATTTTCCATTTCATTACGATTACAAAAGTTGCGATCATTGAAAATTATAATTGATGAAATTAATTGTGTCATCTTACCCGCTCTCTCTCTTTCTCTGAAAAATACACTGTCATGGCGCTCAATTTTCGGTTCCCCTTCAGTGGGCAACCCGCTTCTCAATTTTCGGTTCCCCTTCAGTAGGCAACCCGCTCGGCGTTTTAGAGCGACAGAAACCACAAAACTATTTTATATAATAGAAAGACTATTATACGATAATATTTGAATACAACAATTAAATATGTACATATACTACTTGAGTAAATGTTGGAAAAAAGAGATTGTTGACAACTCTAGAAGCCAAATTGGAAAATACTTAGCCCACTTGAAAAATTAGTAAATATAAGAATAATAATAAAAGTTTAGTAAGCAACATTTTAATTTCATAAAATATAGGCCCATTAATAGAAAAAAATAAGTGTCCGGTCATTCATATAGACCGAGAGTGTACGTAAACAGTACACTAGTAGCACAAAATATTATATACACATTCATATAATATTTATTTTATATTAAGTAACAAATATTTTTTTTTTAAATATGCAGGAAATATCTATTTCATATTACGAGAAAAATATTTTTTTCTAAATACAAAATGAATCTTTATTTAATATTAGAAATAGAATATTTTTTCCTAATGTGCAGATAATATTTATTTAATATTATAAAAAATATTTTTTTCTTATTATAAAATAAATCTTTATGTAATATCAGAAATTATATAAAATTATATAATATAACATAAAAATTTCTTAATTGTAATAAGGTCCTTTCGAAGATAAAATGGAATATTCCCTCGAGCAGTGCACAGAAAGTAATAGATATTCATAGTTTATAATTTTTGTTAAAACTTTTAATTAAATTTGAAAATTGTATTGAATGTCATTTTAAATATTGAATTTATATTTTTCAAATATTGGATTCACATTTACTTTATATTTGTTTAAATATCTAGTTTGTATTCTCTGAATATTTAGCTTAAATTTTTTAAACATTCAATTTATATTTCTTGTACATGTATACAATATTCAGAGCCAGTATTTTTCTCATATGAAAAAATGTGGCTTAAAAAATATTTTTCCAATATTTTTTTGCAACTGGGGTAATATGTATTATTATGTACAGTACTTGTATACAGTGTATCCAGGAATAGAAGGAGTTTTAGCAGGTCAAACAAAGAGCACGTTGAACATCAAAGAGAAATTAGACGCGTATGTAGTCTATCGTTAAGAGATCAAGGCCATTTATAGTAAAAGATTTCAGGCGATGTGCAAACCGTCCATATTTGGTACTTTTATACATGCTCCGCTTGGTACGTGGGTGTGAACCAGTGTGAACACGCGCACCCTCGTTGTTGCTCTGATCGAGTCGCTCCAATTGCAACGTGATATGCGCGTTGACGAACTTAATTAATTTGTAGATCATCCGGCTCCCGGTATGTCGAGTGAAAGACCGGTGAAAGAGAGCTCAGCGATATTAGGAAGCAAGAAATACGTTTGTCGTCTGGGAAACGTTTATCACAGAGGATGCCGACATCCGTAGGATAACGCGCGTACGTAAGTATGTAAATACATGAATATGTACCTATTTTACCACTTTTCTACATATATAGATATGTGTGCCTTGCCGCAGGAAAGAAAAAAGGAAATCGAAAAGGAAAGGAAAAAGGAAAGGAAATGGTGCTTGCTAGAAATTTTCAGTCGATTCGCGAATACCTTCTGCTGTAGATATTGAAGAACGATTGGTCTCGAGTACGAAGATACACGAGTACCTATTTCGTGATAATAATGCGAATTATACGAATTGTTAAATAGAATTGTGCGATTCAATTTTAATCGAGAATACGATAGGAATAGAATGGAGTAGAATGCGACTTGAATGGAATTGCAAGGA
>CM052339.1:11231364-11264739 GCA_028455595.1 Lasioglossum vierecki | reverse complement strand
AATATCATTCAATTATTATTGTTCTTCAAAACGTTCGCCGAAATGCGCGATTTGGAGCGCAGTTCGTTGCGCGGTTCGGCGCGCTGTTTAGGTCTGTACGAAGCCTACCATAGTAGACTACATGAACCCGTCTATCGATTTTGCAGCAGACACTGCACGCACACCGGAACGGAGGACAGCTTCCGTGTCTAATAGACGCGAACGCTATTAAATGACGCGGCCCATGCGGCGTAAGATTCGTGTGACGTGGACTAGTCCAGTGCACCCTTATCCGCGCCCTTGAGTCTATTTTTAGCTCTTGTTTCATGAAAAAGGCGGCCGAGATGGCACACAACACGCGTTAAGTGGGAGGATCAGGGAGGATGCGCGACGTGCAACGACTTGGACTTTTCGGTTGTCCGACACATACGCGAATCGTTCTTTCGTTTCGCTCTTTAAAAATTATAGATCGTTTATTATGAAACGTCATTTACTATCCCTCTCTTCCTCTCTTTGTACCACATAGGGGAGTCCGTTGGACGAATGACGATCCCAGACCTGACCCACTCACTTTTTCAGTCTTCTACTTCTTACAATTAGCAGAGCTTTATTTTTCATTCAATTAATAATCATATCGATTGTTCCTCTCTACTTGCGTAAATAAATTTTTATGTACCGGAACGTGAATTGAGAACAAGAAAATAAGCGAGTTTTTAAACACTTGGTAGCAAGATCTACTTATGGATTAATTAATCAAATGAATCGCATTAATGCAACAATCATGCATTATTTAGACTTGTATTGCTTTTTTTTCATTGGATCTCTACAAAATTTTCAAATGTAACTACGGAGATTATATAATAATACCATATATCGATTGTACCATTATTATATTTCTTGTATCTTTCTCTTTTCTTTTTTGTTATTGTAAACACTTGTATAAAAGGGCTTCAGTCCGTCTATAATAAATGATAATAATAGTAATACGATACGGCTGATTATACTTGGCTGTTCTTTACTTGAAGCCTAGTAAATTAAAGATAAAGTTGGTTAATCTATAACGAGTTCGCTTTGACTCGATTCTCTTGAAATATTCCATCCTACCTAACGGCGTATACCTGAAAGATAGGCAGACGAAATTCTTGGAATCTTTTGAGCAATACGGTATCGCATTTAACGTGCGATATAACGATACGGCGATTTCATGAATTTTCTTTCGAACAATTTTATACGTTACAACGATTTAATAAATCTTCCATTCTATCGATCGTATATTTCTTTATAAAAGTTAATAAATTGCAAAATTGATTCCAAGTAAAAATTGATCGAAATAGTTACAACGATTTGTTTAATGAATTCCATCGGGCTTAGGCATACTTGCAAATAGAGCAAACACGTTTAACACGTGAAATACGGATACGTAAATTAAATCGGATTCAATAAAATGAACGAACTCGTTCAAAATTCTAGTAAAAAAATTCGAAAATGAATCATTTCGTCTCGAAATCGTCGTCCAAAGTCTGCTCTACCGTGTGATATAGTTCGATTTTTCGCTGCAACCTTATTTTGTAAGATAAAAGTAAACATATCCTCACAAATTGGTGTAAAAAGGTTGTCTCTCCATCTTTAACGATTGTTTAAACATGTTTAAAGATCCATAATGTATTAATATTGGATACCACTGTATTCGGGAAAGTCTACAGACTCTATTTCTGCAAAGAACAGTGCAATATCTTGTATAATAACATAACAATATTTGTTTAAAATTGAAAAATATATTTTCTCACTGAAATTAAGTGTCTTGAAAACTGTGCGTCTAGGGGAAAAATTGAGGGCAGATTCGGATTCAGCGCAAAATACTCTATAGGAATCATCCAAGTGCAATCGTTTAACAAATTTGGTGTTGGACAGTGTAAATCGAATCGGAAACTTTTTTCCCAATAACAATTTGTTTATTTGTTCGTTTCTTTGCCATAATAAATGTAAGCTTATGTTATTTTGTTGTCTTTCATTCGTTAATAAGCCCCTTTTCATTTCCTATCAGTTTAACTCCGTAAAGTAATATTTTATACTTCTAAATTGTGAATGTTTTCTCAAAAATCCGTTTCAATGCCTCCTACCGGAAACATTCTGCCAGGGGGTGTAGTAACTTGTAAGCTATAGACCGTATAGAAAATGTCAAAATTTCAAAGAACAATATCCTGATATGAAAATAGGATTTGTTGTGCAGTAAATGTGTACAGTGTACATTCTCGATCATTTCAAAGGTTACAGGCCGACCGGAACGAAGTGCAGAGATTTCGAGAAAAATTCAGGAAGAAGAAGAGATTTCCAAGGGAACGTATAAAGTATAAAATAAAATGCTGATCAATCCAAAGTGTGCACAGCGAAACGTTTTCTGATTCATACCTACTGCCGGTACTGTTTCGCACTTGTACACTAAAGAGAACAGTCGGTTGTGCTCGTGTTCGCATAGATTTGCACGCACACTACTATAAACAGCTCGGGCGGTTAGTCAGGAAAGCCCTTACGCTAGTGTACGCATCCAGAAGGCATTATGCTCCCCGTATCGTACAGTTTGAAGCGGCATTTGGAGAATCTAGCCGGCAGCCGGCCAGCAGACCAATCGGCAAGCCGCTCTCGTTTTATGCCCATATATGGCAAGAGCTGTGAATCCGAGAGAGTGGTGGGGAAAGCCGGCTGGACGATTCCATTCTGAAACAGGGGCGGCCCGGCGAAACCGTATTACCCGAAACAACGTATTCGAATAAACAAACGATCGTAAACATTGGAAAATCCGGCCGTGTGTTCGCCGTTCGATCGATTCTATTTCACGCAGAAATCGAAAGGATAGCTTTTCAGAGAAGAGGGAAAACAAGCGAGGAACGTTTGGGAACAACGTTTATGCGGACCACACCTTTGGACAAGTCCACGTGGCACGGTACCGGCCACGATCTCGCTCACAGTGGTTGCAACTCGCGGCTGTCGAGTCTCGCTTCGTCGTGCTGATAGTATCCTTGCGGTTGTGTCTCTTTGCCGATCCGACTGTTCGTCCGCTTTCCGCTTTCCGTTTTCGAACAGGTGGGTACGCTTGCACGTTATAATCTATTTCGTTCTGCCTCGATTACAAATTGAACGGTGTCTCGTGACGATCTTGTCCATCGTTTTATAACGGCGAGAAGTTCCGGAGGACAATTGCCGGTTTCCTAGAGGAGCAGCCATGATGGCCAGGGCGTTGCTCTTCGAATTCTCGCTCGACGCATCGTATGTAAATATGTAGCGTTTGTTCGCGACAGATTTCACCCGTTCTCGGAAACAGTTCTTTGGAAACGGAGCATGTAATCCGACAAGTTGTCGTTGTCAAGTGGTTCCTGGCGTGTAGCTGAGACAGGTGGTCGCGACGCTGTCGTTTTATTAATAGCTATAGAAGCGTGTTAACGTTGTACTAACCTACGTTTATCCTCGCTCGGATCCGCGAATACACGAATCAATATATATATATATATATATACATATATGTCGCTGAACAAATTCCAGAATGTTTATCCGTTCACTATTAATTATTCTTCTCGTGTAACGTTACTCATTATTCTGGAGGTTATTAAAGTTCAATAAATATAGAAAATTACGTGGCGAAAAATTCCGGGGTATTAATTAATCTCTTCATGTAACGTTTACATATTATTCCTGTGGTTGTTAAAGTTCAATAAATATAGAAAATTACGTAGCCGAAAAATTAGCATCGATTCTACGACTCTACGGATCTCTATGCATTTATAGGAAAATTGAGTATAGATGAAATTGAAAATCGTTAGAAAAGTTTAAAATATTCAAGATGTCGATAACATGATTTCTTATCTTTTAAAATCATTAAGTGAAGAAATAACGTCCAATTAACTATTAATTATTCTTTTCATTTATTCAAGTGCAATCAATTATACTCCGGTTTATAGAAAAATAACGTGGCGGTAACGTAGCAAGTCTTTTTATTTCGTTGAAGGTTTGCGATGTATCTCTGCTAAACGAACGAAAGCTCTTTTGCCGGTGGTTTTCGATTTTTCGTGTGAGAGAAAGAGGAAGGATCGAGGTGCGCGGATCTAGTTCGCGGAGGAAGGAATGCGTTGCCGTGTGCCGGAAACGATTATTTATTATTCGAATGAAGAAACGATGGGTTGACATTGAATGCGATCGGAAGAGAAAAGTTTTGCAATTTCATGGCAGTGTTCCGACTACAACCGTCTTCTTTCGCGCATGCGCGCCGATTTTAGGCTTAGTAACGTAACCTTTTCGATAAAACCGGGTTACTCGAGCACCCCGCAGAGTTTTTCGAAATTTGAAAACCACTTTTTTGATAGGCCTTATCTAAGACGTCCAGAAGATTTTCGAGTCGAAATCCTCAGCAGCAAGCGAGAAATAAGGCGGTTTTAATCGTAACACTGTTTGGTGGATGAATTGACGAAGGGTGGTGAGGGAGAGAGAGAGAGAGAGAGAGAGACGAACTTGCATAGTTGGACGGTTGGTAGAGGGCGTGGGAGACAAGCGTCAAAGCCGGTGGGGCAGGAGGGAGGGGAAGGGAAGGGAACCCCTCCGTAACAGGGCACTTCCATATATGGTAAAGAAAGCCAGGATTGGCCGAGGGTGTCCTATCCTTATTGGCCGATCGGTGGGTAGTGGGGGTCCTGAACAACGACTCTGTTCATATAATACACCGCGAGCCGGCTGTCAGCTACACTCTGTGTTTGGTGCTAGATCGGTCGGTTGTGCGGCAGTGTTCACGTCCGAAGACCCGAAGGCTCCTTTATATACTTGTACATAACTTTTTTTTATACTAAAAACGTAAGTCAAAGCGCATCATTCCAAGTTCAGTGATAATTCCGTTCGCGGTGCAATAGATTATTTTACCGTATCCGAAACTCCAGTCGCCGCGGTGCGGCAGTGCAACAGATTCTCGAGCTAGTGAACGAAGCGAAAATTAAATAGAAACCGCTTCTGCGAGACCGAGCGTGGATTTCTAAATCGAGAAAGTGGGTGTTGTCAGCTTCGAGATATCTAGTGTCTTATTTAGTGTGTTTTGTGTCGCAGTCTCTCGAATCTCGATTCAATTGTGTTTGTTCGTTTGTAGAGAGAGAAGTCACACGCACCCTGTGACATTCCCTGGCGTAACGGAAAACAAACTGTTTTGCGTGGATTTCGAGGATGTACCGGTTTCGATAAGTAGAATCGAAAATTTCGATTCAAACGCGTTGAAATTGAACGTTGCGATCGATTCTATCGTGTTTCCTTCTGCTCTATGCGGTAAAAACTCGAGAATTGTGTAGAATATCGGTGTTGGCAAGCATATGTCAGATATCGACCGTTTAACGCCGGGGATGGGCGGGGCAGGGTGCGGTTCCAGTAACGCCGGTTTCTCCGAACACTTTGTTCATAAGAACTCTTCCTTTCTAAAAGATTATTTCTACTTCTATATGAAAAACTAAGCCAAAGATTTTCTACGATTATTTCGCGTTCTCAAATATATTACAGATATTGATAATATGATCGAACTTGTACTACGTGAATGTAACGGTACGTGTTACGTGTCGCCCGACGCCATCTTGAAAATGCATAAAACGTTGATTCACAGCACATGGTATCGCAACTAGATATATCGATTACTATGGGGAATATTGAAATTGAATTTTTACGTACAACTATGAACGCGATAGCGGTAAAATAATATTTGGATTAACTCGTAACAAGAGTTTGTACCAGATCCGAAAGTGCTTTTAAAATAAAATAAAATGTGCCAAGTGTACCTATTGGGTTGACAAGGAAATAATTTCGGGTATTTTAAGGTGAAATAGAGCCGAATTTCTTTTATTCGAGTAATCAACTTTAACGAATAAGACATTCTCCCTGCTGTTCGATGATCTTTCGGCAAAATGAATGAATAAGAAAATATTTGATCGATTGAATATAGAAATTCGGTTTCGTTTTACCTTGAAATTGAAGTGAATTGAATTGAATTTGATAAAACTATTAGGAGTTAATGTTATGTTATAGAGAATAGTATTTGAAATGTGTATTCTTTTTCAGATAAACTATCAAAGCAAAGATGTGTGACGAAGAAGTTGCTGCACTCGTAGTCGACAATGGATCCGGTATGTGCAAGGCCGGTTTCGCGGGCGACGATGCTCCCCGCGCCGTCTTCCCATCCATCGTCGGTCGACCACGCCACCAGGGTGTCATGGTCGGTATGGGACAGAAGGATTCGTACGTCGGCGACGAGGCTCAGTCGAAGCGAGGTATTCTAACCCTGAAATATCCGATCGAGCACGGTATCGTGACCAACTGGGACGACATGGAGAAAATCTGGCATCATACGTTCTACAACGAGCTCCGAGTAGCCCCCGAGGAACATCCGGTGCTCCTGACGGAAGCTCCGTTGAATCCCAAGGCTAACCGGGAGAAGATGACTCAAATTATGTTCGAGACGTTCAACACACCGGCGATGTACGTGGCGATCCAGGCTGTTCTGTCGCTGTACGCTTCCGGTCGTACCACCGGTATCGTATTGGACTCTGGCGACGGTGTCTCGCACACCGTTCCCATTTACGAAGGATACGCTCTGCCTCACGCGATCCTGCGTCTGGACTTGGCCGGCCGTGACTTGACCGACTACCTCATGAAGATCCTCACGGAGAGAGGATACTCGTTCACCACCACGGCCGAGCGTGAGATTGTCCGTGACATCAAGGAGAAGCTCTGCTATGTCGCCCTCGACTTCGAGCAAGAGATGGCCACCGCCGCGTCGTCCTCCAGTTTGGAGAAGAGCTACGAGCTTCCGGACGGTCAGGTGATCACCATCGGTAACGAGAGATTCCGTTGCCCCGAGGCTCTCTTCCAGCCGTCCTTCCTGGGTATGGAAGCCTGCGGTATCCACGAAACCACCTACAACTCCATCATGAAGTGCGACGTCGACATCCGTAAGGATCTCTACGCCAACACCGTTCTCTCTGGTGGCACCACCATGTATCCTGGAATCGCCGATAGAATGCAGAAAGAGATCACTGCCCTGGCTCCGTCAACCATGAAGATCAAGATCATCGCGCCGCCCGAGAGGAAATATTCCGTATGGATCGGCGGATCTATTCTCGCGTCGCTGTCCACCTTCCAACAGATGTGGATTTCGAAACAAGAGTACGACGAGTCCGGACCGTCCATCGTACACAGGAAGTGCTTCTAAGAAGCGCCCGCGCGTCTTTTGATAATTCCTCCTTGCATAACACTATCATTCCCCGAAAACCCCGAGGAGAGCGGCCTCTGTTGTCTCTTATTTACGCAGGCGGACGTAACATCAACTTCCGCAATTAATAATAATTGTTGTCCTTTGATTCATTCGGGCGCGAAGCTTCTTTCGATTCGGACGTACCGCGGGACATGATAACGAAAGCGCAGAGGCAATCCTAAAACATCTTTGCTCCATTCATTTCTCATCATTTAATTAGACACTATGGTATCTCTCGTACGTAGGGGGACGTACCCCCCTGTCCCTAAATTCCTAAACACCCTTCTTCCCCCCCGACCCCCTACTATCCCTATCGAATCCTTTGTATTATATATTCAAATAACATGCCTACGGTAGCTTCTTTTAGCTAACCACCCTCACGACAACTAAAAGAACACGTTTTTTAATGTCATCGCGACGTTTACACACACTCGATCGATGAAGTAATTATGGATTTTCTTCTCGTATGGGTTTTCTCCCGCGTATATTGCACTCTGTATTCTTCGAGTATTCGTCAACGATTCAGACACTGTACGCGCGCGAAACTTTTTCCATTAATTATTGTATCCTCTCTATTGTATGCATTCCGCTGTGCTCTCCGTAGCATATCTAAGACACTCGTTTTGTCAGTATTTCGACAATTCATCATTCCCGGCGGAATCTTACCCGTCTTATCGATAACTACTTCTTCTATTTTTTTACTGTTACCAATCGTTGAGGGAGAAGATGGCTCTTTCCTTTCATTCTTTCTTTCTTTCTGTGTTTTTCTTCTTTTGTTTTTTAAATAATGGGGGAGACCGCTGACTCAGAAAAAGTATCCCAGAAGTTCGCTCAAAGAAACGATTAAAAAAAGACACGGTTTTGACCCCGCAAGCGTAGCCAAAGTATTATAATTTATTCCCATTGTATTGTGCAAGACCATTCACGTACACACATCTTAAAGACTACTTTAGACTTTATGGGATTATAAAATAAAACTCTTGAAAACATTTATTGCCTTTGACTCTTGTGTTTTTTTTTTTTGAAACGTTGCAGTTTTCCAACACCCCCACCCCTTCTACTTTGGATGGAACGTGTCCTTTATTTTCCATTCCAGTCGTATGTCGTAGATAAAGCGTCGCTGGAAAAAAAGTGGAAACTGTCGTCGCTTGTCGTGTTTTATTTAGCATCAATTCACATGGTAGTTTTTATACGCAACCGTAGCTTTTATACTGTTTGGCGTTTCTTCATTATTGTAACGTATAAGATTTGTGGTGAGAATTTATATTACTCTAAGAACCTAGGTTTATATTTTCAAGTCGAATAAACAATTATTTTCAACGAAATGGTATCTCCGTTACTTTTCTCTTGTGGAAATTCTATTGTTTAAGAATTTTAGAGATCTGCAATCGAATAGAAAGATTTTTCTTCTTCTATCTTCTATATAAATAAAAATAAAATGTTCGTTGGTAAGCGCATCATTTGAGAACGGCTGGACCGATTTGTTTAATCCTTTTTTTTAATGTTTGTAATAGTCCGAATAAGGTATTTAGGAAAACAAAAATTGGAGTTGTCCGGTAAAATGAAAAACTTGGGAGAAACTAAAAGTGCTTTTAATCGAATATTTCAATAGGAATTTAAACTCGTAATCGAAATAATCAGCGTTCGCCAGTTAGTTTATTTCTATTCCAATTTATGAATTTACCTTATGAATAAATTATTTGAATTTATTAGAATTTGAGGGAATTTTCTAAATTAGAAATTTAACTTATTACGAGGTTGTTGAGAGGGCAAGTGGATAGAATTTAGGAGTAATAAAATTCAAATGAAAATATGTTGTATATAATTTAAGAACGAGGTTTTGTTTTCAACAAAATATATTTGTCGGAGAAGGACGGAAAAATTACCAACACGTGGCGCTTTTGTTCCTTTTTCTAAGAAGGTCGGAGAATTTGCCAACATGTGGCATTTTTGTTTTTTTTTCCTCACCCTCCTACCTGGATTAACCGAGGAGAGGACGGCGGACTTTGTTACGAGCTTTCGACGAGTACAGTTCGTTTCCGTGTGTAAGTCATAAAGACTTTCGTGAGTGTTTCTCTAAAATGTGTGTCAGTGTTCGCTGTCTTCGATTCCCCTTCCCGGTGAATAAATCAGGAGGTGAAGAGATTTCAGGGGTCTCTAGGAGAAATATATCGCGTTCTCCGACATATTTAGATAACAGAATCTATAATCGAGCGGAGACTACTGCGCGCGAGGATAGATCATGTAAGTATATCTATTTTAGGTAAATACATCTATTAGTGATAGACACCATCGACTGAAACTATCGACTAAATCGATAATAGTCAACTATTATTTTCAATCGACTGATTTAAAAAAAAAACTATCGACTAAAGTGGTAGCGATATTGGTTGAATTTTAACGGGCGGGAGTTTTGAATAGATTTTATATGATTTACTATCAAATACATTCACTCATTAGCGATATCGAATAAGGATAAAACAACAATTATTATACTAGAAATATTATATAATTATTAAATATATATACCGTATATATTGCACTTATGGGAATAAAATTTTAATCACAACCTAAAGAAAAAGTAGTATTTTATAGTTATATCTGTCAATTACAGATATTTTTCTAAAAAGTTCATTAATACTTTGCCTTTATATTGTATTATTATTAAAGGATAAATAATAATTTGTGAAGGATTAGACGTAGGCATAGACTATAGCCCGCAATCTAGACGTAACCATTGAAACAAAATTTCAATCGACTACAAACTATCGGCTAAATATTCGATAGTATGTAGCAATTAAATAGTAATTAGTCGATAGTTGAATTTAGTCGATGGTGCCCATATACATATACAGGGTGTCCCGAAATTCCCTCAGCATCCGGAAATGGGAGGATGCTGAGACCATTTCAAGCAAGATTTTCCTTTACGAAAATGTCATTTGAGGCTTCGTTAAGGAGTTATTAACGAAAAACACGGACCAATCCAGAGCATATAATCTGAATTAGAACTTTCGGAAAATGCTTGAATTAATTAATATATATTATTCGTGTCAATACATACGTGAACGAAATTGTATCATTGTTTACACGGATCTGTTAACGTTGAATAAATATTAGAGTATACAATTTACTTATTTCGTTATTTAGTTTTAGATTGTTCAAATGAATTCAAATAAATATATAGAAGTTGGGACTTTCAATTTGTGACATGGAAAATTGAAAGTCCCGACTTCTATAAGTCTATGGCAGAATTGGATGCCAGCGCTTTCGTGGTTAAACCGGTGTACTGTATCCCCCGAATTCTTCTTCACCACCGTGATCCTCTATACTTCGCCAATATATGGTCTAAGATCCAGCGTGATCCCAGTGAAGTTGTTCAGAGTTGTTCTTGAATCATTTCATGGAAAAATACACAACGACAGAGCTGGGTCAATGACACACATAACACAGAGTCGGAGGACGGCATCTCGAACAAACCAATTAATGTATAACTTGAATCGAGATGCCTGAACAATTTTCGAATGACCAATATCCAACATGGGTAAGCTGGTAACTCTTATTTTAGGTTATATACATTGTGCTTTGAATAAATCGCTGTCTGAATCTAACAACTTTAAATACATAGGTAACTTCCAATTCCTTATTTTTAAGAAATTGATGGAACAGTATTTAAGGTTTTATGATTATGGAGAGACCGTTATTTCAAACATAATGCCAATTATCTGCTTATATTTATTTATTTTAAATGGAGCAAAATAAATACATACATGAAAAAACATAATTTTCAATTAAAAAAACATTCTAAACCTTTTCTTTTTTTTTCTTACAAAAGAAAATAGATATAAGATATAGAATACAAAGTTTCATACATGTTATTTCAGGTTGGTCTGGTGTATGTTTTCAATCTAATCGTTGGCACAGGAGCTTTAACATTACCTGCTGTTTTCAGCAGAGCAGGATGGGCTCTGGGATTGAGTATTATTTTAATATTAGCCTTTATAAGGTATACTA
The DNA here is from genome assembly GCA_028455595.1 of Lasioglossum vierecki. NCBI lineage: Eukaryota > Metazoa > Arthropoda > Insecta > Hymenoptera > Halictidae > Lasioglossum > Lasioglossum vierecki. Next base: position 11,253,482 of record CM052339.1, on the reverse strand, counting down.
TTGTTGAACTTTCTCTTGTTTACAGAGCGAGTCTCGTAACACCGCTGCTTCAAATAACTCAAGTTATTTGTTGTAAATATAAACTTTTCAAACGGATGCTGCATGGTTTTCAAGAGAACATACAGTGTGCTGCAATCTATTTTTTGTTACTTTCCTTTTTTATTGAGATACGGGTGTCACCTTCAGTTTTCTAAATGGATGTCTGATATTTTCTCTCGAATTTGGATAAAGGCTAATTTGATTTCAAACAGTGCTCGTAGCATAGTCTATTTTTACTCGCGTAATCGGATTACAAGCAAATGAACAACTTTTACTAGTGTTTTTGCAGTTAGCGCTGCACATGCACTAACAATAAGTTCTCACATACATATTGCTGATGTGTACAAAAGATGTATTAATGCTCTCAGCACACTGGTTTGATCAAATTTTTACTTAGAAATAATTCTGCAATTTATCAAATTCAAATTTCAACGTTTCAATATTTATGTTTGGATCTCATCTTCAAGAAAATTAATAATTGTCCCTTTTTAAATTATTAAACAAAAAATTATATTGACTATTGATATCAGTTGTTACTCGCTTGCTTTATGAGAATAATTTTAATTTCATAGAACAGACAAAACACACGCTGCCATCGTGTTGCTGTACAAGCTACCGAGACAACGTGAAACTCATGAAACGGAACGAATCAGATCAACGATCGATTTAAGAACCATTAAGAATCGTTAAGAACACATTTTTTATAAACAAATATACGATCGATAGAAAGGAACATTTATTGTCGATGTGGTTCGAAGTAAACTTCATTTTGAATGTTTAAACGATGAAATAAGTTTGAGAATATCTGTATAAGTATAAGAATAAGCAAAGTAACAAAAAACAGATTACAGAACTGTACGCCCCCTTGCAAAACCATGCAACATTTCTTTGAGAAACTTCTTGCAACTAATAACTTGGGAGTTATTCGAGATCGTTATGCTTCGAGACTCACCCTCTGAGAGTGTATCGTTTATTATTCATATTTAGATTAACACGATTATTATTATCTTCAGCTTGGTACATTGTAACAAAATCTAAATAGCGTCTTATTGCATTCGAAAACAGTCTTTTTTTCTTCTTGGAAAACATTTTTTCGAGTTATATCATTTCTAAAAGATGTATTAATGCACTCGGCGCATTGGTTCGATCAATTTTTACTTAGAAGCAATTCTGCAATTTATCAAATTCAAAGGGCTTAGTCGAATAAGATGGTCAAAACTGTCCCTAAAGGTTTTTCAATGACTATCGAACCATTCAATGGCTGACCAAGAAAAACACCTCAGAGTAAAATTTCAACCCCCTAGTTTGCCCGCCCGTAAAGGTAGTTACAGGGTACATTAGATTTTGCGCTCTTCTTCTGCGCATTTTCCGGTTTCAAACGCGTTCTAAAATTCGGAAAAAGATGTGACATATTTCTGTCGACAATACAAAAGTCTCCCCGCTTCATGAAGGTTTTCAATCCATTTGGATTCTGAAGAATAGTATGTATTATATTGGCATCATTTCCATTAGTGAAACATGTCACATTTTTTTCCGAATTTTAGAACGTGTTTTGAGATCGGAAAATGCGCGGAAGAGGAGCGCAAAATCTAATTTACCCTGTAACTATCTTTACGGGCGGGCAAACTAGGGGGTTGGAATTTTACTCGGAGGTGTTTTTCTTGGTCAGCCATCGAATGGTTCCATAACCATTGAAAAACCTCTAAGAACAGTTTTGACCATCTTATTCGGCTAGGCCTTTTCGACGTTTCAATATCTATGTTCAGATCATTTTCAACGTCGAAATTTGAATTTGACAAATTACAGGATTGCTTCTAAGTAAAAATTGATCGAACCAGTGCGCTGAGAGCATTAATACATCTTTTAGAAACAAATATACGATCAATAGAAAGGAACATTTATATGGTTTTTGTTAAAAGTATCTGTTCAATATGTTTCTTAATGTAGTTCTACGTTCCTTACAAAACAGTATTAAATCTTCTATGTAGAAAAATTATTATTGATTAGAAGATATTTGTAATTTGTGTATTACTAAGAAACCCATTGCTTGTTGCTCTCTTATCAATACATATTACTGTTACAATATTCATTACAATGTTACAATACACGTTCTATCGTTCTTGGCTGTTTCATATAATACACAGGATGTATTGAAATTCTTAGATTTATGTTTATTTGTTTTCCATGTAGAAAAGTAAATTTTGAATTTCTGTAACATTGAACGAATTGTTTTGACGCATTGGTTTTTCTTTTTAGAACATAGATATTGCCTTTTAGAACTGATTGTCCATTAAGGCATGCGATTTCTTTGTCTATTTGTTTGTCTAACTACCAAAAATATGTTAATCACAGTACGTATATTTACTTATACGTTATTTCATATTTGTAGCTTTATCACGGTAACATTTGTCATTGAGGTAATGGCATCTGTTAATGCCATGGTAACGTGGCGGCACATTCAACATCGAAGACGTTTATGTTTTCCTCAAGATTCACCTTCCAACGAATCCGAATCCGAGGTTTTTAGATTTTTTTCATCAACTTCTATTACACGTATAACCTTTTGTTTCTTGTCGTTATTTTTCTCCGACTTATTCAATATAGATTTTTAATCAGAATATATAGATTATATCCTTCTCTATTTTTCAACTGTAGGTTCTTCAGACACTAGGCGAACCCGGTCCTTCGAATTCAGACTCTGAAGATACTCCGCTTGTTACATCGTTTGAAACTAGTCCTGATCAGGCAGACACGACTAGCAGATATTATGTGATTCGTGATAAAATAGAAATGGGGCAAATGGCATCAATTTTTTTCAATAAGTTCGGTACAGTCTTGTTTTATCTGTGTTTCGCTATTTATCTGTACGGAGATTTAAGTATTTATGGAGCAGCCGTTGCCAAGACCCTGGCTAATGTGGCTTGTACCTATCAACCAGCAAATCTGACATGCAACGACACGATACCGGATACTGAAGTTTGTTGGGAAGCGTTTGCTCTGGACCGATTTGGCGCTTACAGGCTATTTCTTGTATGTTCCATATAGTTTGCTCGTTTATAGAATTACTCCAGAATTATAATTATGTAATTCAATTATGTTGTAATTTATAATTCAGATCTTTAGTCAATTAAATTACAATGTAATTCGTAATTGCAATGGAGTACAATTATAAAATACATTGTTTTCATGTATTGTATTGTATTGTATTGTATTTCAAGTATACTGTAATTCAATTACAAATTACATTTCAATTACATTGTATTTCAATTACATTGTGTTTCAATTATATTGTATTTCAATTACAAATCTGATAGAAATACTTAGTTATTGAATTACGTTGTATTTGAATTATATAGTAATTCATTTACAACGTAATTGAATTATTATTAATTGAAATACAATGTAATTTAAATATGTAATTGAATTACAAAGTAATTAGATTAGCACATGTCTGCTCGTTTCTATAGTTTACTGTTCTACAGTCTACAATGCAAATTTTATTTTCAGAGCATATTTATTCTTCTATTGGGACCCTTTGCGTTCTTCAATATTCAGAAGACCAAATACCTTCAACTACTCACATCGACTATGCGATGGCTTGCGTTTACGATCATGATTGCGTATGCTTTGAAAAATTTAATTGTTTACGGCGCACAAGGGAACCCTTCGGCAGCAAATATTGTTGGTAAGCATACGTTTGTTTACGCGATTAACGAATATGTGTTTATACACAACCGGCCAAAGGTTTCGAAACATCTAACCGCATAAATTCGGAGAAACCGGTGGTTTCGAAGAAGAACCGAATGCCTTTGAACTTTAGAATAACCAAGGAAGATGATTAACTCGTCGAGAAACTTACGAGTAGTATGTTTTACGTTTTGTATTATTTAAATTTTAAATTATTTTTCTTTATCAAAGAATGCGTATTTTAATAACAGCCTGACATATTCGGGGCATCCTGGCAATTAGTTTCTGGAAAATTATCATTTGATATTTTCTGAGATCTCTTTAGAAATATTATTCAACTAATTAATATTTGACATTACAACGGTGGATCATTTTTATAAAAATCAGCAAAAGCGATTCCAAACGTTTGGCCGATAGCGTGTATACTGTATACGTTTTCAAGTATTTTTAATTCAATCTAATACAATCTTTCAGGTATACCTAGTTTATTCGGTGCCTGCATTTATTCTTTTATGTGTCATCACTCTTTACCATCTTTGGTGGCTCCAATAGCAAACAAAACTACTCTAACTCGATTTTTGGCGTTGGATTATTTGATAATAGCGAGTTTTTATCTTTTATTAGCATTAACCGGAGCATTCGCTTTCAAACATTTAGACGATCTTTATACGCTAGATTTTAGCCCTCGCGGATCCGGAGACTGTTCGAAAAGTAATAATATTTTGATTATTCTTATAGAATATTTTCTGTCGTTATTTCCAGTATTTACGTTGAGTACTAGCTTCCCCATTATAGCTATTACTCTTCGAAATAATTTACAATCTTTGTTCCTCAACGAGGATTCGTCTCATTTGTGTCTTCGGAAATTCGTCTTGCCGATACTAGCGATACTGCCGCCGTATTTAATAGCAATGAGCACCAAAGATTTATCGATATTAGTCGGGATCACTGGATCGTACGCCGGAGCTGGAATTCAGTATTTGATTCCAACCTTCTTGGTTTATTGTGCCAGAAAGAAAACGAACAAAGCGATAGGCCAGGGTGTTGTAAATACATTTGCGAGTCCGTTCTCTAGTAATTTTTGGCTGATCTTTGTGATCGTTTGGGCCTTCGCTTGTATGGTGTTAGTGTCTGTCAATTTTGTGCAAATACACTTGAGAGACATAGATGTGAGTTTGTAATGAAGATGTTGCAAATCAGATTTATCAAATCAAAAACATAAAGAAGAAAAAGGATTACTTAACGATACAGAATTATTGAAAATGTAGCGCGTGCTAAAATGTTAATGAATTCGAGACTGAATTATTGTTGAATTATCGGTGATACGCGTACTTTTATGCAAAAGTACGTGTGAAATTTAAAAAAACTCTTTTCAAAATAATTATCTTATACTTGCCGTTTAGGATACAAAACAATACAGCTTATGGGCTACATCGATATAACAAATTATATCGCCAGATATAATCGACTAGACAAGCAGTTTTGATATGTTTGATAGTTCTGTCATTGCCAGCGCGATACTAAGAACGTAGAAACTGCTCTTCGATCGCATTAATCGCATCGTCGGGCAACAAATCTTTTTCATTCCCAGTAGCATCTATTACTGAATTTCTAATTACGATCCTCGATAGGAACTCTTTTGGTCATTACATGTACTCGTGCGGTTGTTACCTTGTTACGCGTTAGAAGTCCAGACCTTCTAGAACCTATATAGCGATCAGAATCGTGCCTACACAACAGGTAGAATGTTGTGCCAAACTTTAGCTTGTCGGAAACCTGTTGTACCTTGATTTATGCTATCCAGAATTCATCCGATAGACCTGACAGCCGCTATTTTTATATATCGGAGGCCCAGGTTTCCTGGTTAGCCTTACATAATTCGGAACTGGCAGAACGATACACCGTATCGAGTACTTACAATCGAGTCATCTTATTCCAACTATTATATGTATAAACGGCGCGGTCAGAAACGAGCTTATTTTTGCGTGAGAATGAGTTTGTCATGTCACAATTGCTAAGCTGTCAATGTCTATTAGAAACGGTTCCTTATCCCAAAGCTAAGAACCAACTTTTGCTGCTATTTACGTTTATCTAGAATCTATACGTATCTATACGTATACTGAACAAATTTTACATATTCATCGGCATCGCATTCAATGTCAGGGTGTGGAACAACTCTTTCTTGCTTTGCAACATAATTGGATCGTATGTTCTTTGAATTGTTTGATGTAGTTTGTCTTTTCGTAAAACATCTTCGCAAACGCCATGTCTTTCCGATAATGCAGTGCATTGGAGCAAAATGCAATTCTATATCATTCATCTCCAGCTATGTACAATGGAATTATCATAAGACAGCGAGAATTCATCCTTGCCATCATTGTATACATATATACATTGTATACATATATACATTGTATACATATATACATTGTATACATATATACATTGTATACAACCATAGTTGTGCAGCTTCTAAATCAGCTCAACCATACAGTGAATTTTTATCCCTAATAATACTAGAAGCTGTTAAAGCCTTCTCCGTAAGACTTATTATAATCAAGACAATAGCCAGTGGATATTTCTTACAGCTGAAATGAACAACTTCTCTGGAACTGTTAAATATCAGAAACCTAGACAATGCACAGATCTATTGCCCCATTGTCGTACAAATTGAATTTTCATTGTCGATTGGTCTCTAAATCGTTCTCTAATGGAGAATACTCGAACTGTTAAACTTGATCGAATCATAGGAAGAATAGGTCAAATTTCTTCGCAGCTCGAGTTGGATCGAGCTGTAAAGGAAAATCACTTTTCCCTTATTAAGCGATGCGAAAGGAAAAACGTTGGGGGCGTCAACAAACTATATTGGAAAATATTGATATAATTGATAGCAGTATCTGTATGGAAATTTTGTTCTTAGTCTTTTTGGCGCCAATGTCAAAAGTCATCCTTTTTCTCTTATGAGAAAGTATAATAATAGTAATAGTAATAATAATAATAATAATAATAATAATAATAATAATAATAATAATAATGTGGCACAACGTGTCACAGTAAACTGACAATACACCGGTAGAAGCTGGAATTAATCATTGTATGAGCCAAACGTGTAAACTTAATTTAACTTTCCTATGATATATCCTTTAATTTTGTATATTTTTTATTTAGTATATTGTATATGTATATATCGTTGTTGATACAGTTTTTACTGTACAGATAATGTCTTTCATCAAATACGTGATATTTTGTAGCCAAAAACTAACGGTTCGTTAACTGTTGATCGGTACGAAGGTTAAAAGAATAGATTGTGCGTGCAGTCTGTGTAAACATGGATAGGCCTATTTTGCCTATTATGTGTTTTTTATTAATAGAAAAGCAAAGTTCTCGATTGCGTGATCTTTTGGTATCTAGAGTTTATGTTCAATTTACATTGCGCACACAACACTAAAATAAACCGAATGAATGTTATCAGTGAAATAAATATAATTTGAATATTGTAGATCATATTATTGATCACATGGTATGCGTAAAACTGCCAATGAAGTATTCACGATATGCCTCTCGTACCATGTACCTGTATATGTGTATAATATACAGCAAATTAAATAGGTATACATATATTTTCGAAGAATAAACGAATAAAGATGAAGAAATTATTATATAAGCTTATTCCAATTTATTTTTATATGTATATACATATTTCTGTTGATTTATATTTTAGTTAGACGTGCAGTCTATTTTCAACGCAAATAGATTTCTCTGTATAATACTCTAACAACATAAAGCGGCACAAAAAATTGTTAAATATATCAAATTTGTTCGCGTGTACTAACGATTTTTCTATACTATATATTTGTTACAACAGGATATCTAAAAAAGTACTCTTTCATTTTATATTATTGATTAGTCAGGAGCAAATAAATAAATAAAACGAATAAATCGACACTACGAGTCGGAAAACATAAAAAGATTTTCAGCGAGGAGGTACTTGTGTATGTGAACTTATATAAATAGATTAATCTTAGTTTTACCACGATCGACTATTTGTAAAAAACTTGGATGCGTTTAAGGATAAATATGAAACGCGATAGAAACGATACAATGCGTACAGTAAATGCGTGCAATGAATGGTAACTTGAATAATTGTTTTGTGAAAGAAACGAAACGTTAACTATACATCGTGGGAATGAATATCACAAGGTGAACACGGTATGTATAGTTAATTGACCAAGAAATTTCAATGAACACGTAATAAATATTTTTGCGGTATGCGTGTGTATCGAGTAATATTTGATTTAGTTTGCTGATGTCTGATTAGATTTTAGTTTCGGATCAAGGCTCGTCGAATCTGTGTACCAAGCTGCAGAAGTTGGTACACACGATGAAAAGCTTTCTTTCTTGTTTGGAGATATACGTAGAAAGCTAGGAGGCTGCTTGTACTCTATTGTACCTCTCCGTTCTCCTTTTGTCATCAGTCTTTAATTGTACTACAGGTTTTTGATCGGAACTCGTTACGATCGTACGAATTCTATAATCTCTAATCGTTCGGTACAGAATCCTTTTGTTCGTAGAAGCTGTTGTCTCGACTTAAATCAGTATTTGTAAACTGAGAGAAGACATGGAAATCAGAACGTGATGATAGAAACGTGCAGTTGTCTCGTTCTTGTTCTTGTAGCGTTAAATCGATTAAAAATTTCTTAGAAATACCTAGTTGAAGAGTGAAACGTTACTTTCATCGTCTCGCGTTGTTGTTGCTCGCAGCAAGGTTTCTCTCTAACATATTTATTTGACATAAGAACAGCATTTAAAAGTACGGCCGTATACCGACTGCAACAACAAGTGCGGGCACGACGCGATCTCATGACCCACGCATTCTATGACAGGGTCGTGGGTACAATCCCACATTCCTGGACCGTACGGACGACAAAGTCCTACTAATGTACAAGGTAGACGAACAAGCTGACGAAAATGATGCAACAGGCCTCTAGCCTTTCTCAATATGAGATTTCCATCCATATACATGGCTAAAGAACTAAAATATAATAACATTTCGTCCGTCCTAAGGTCTTGCGCTGTTACGTCATCCGCGTACACGCATATTACAGCAAGACAAAGAAACAGATGAAAATGATCCGTTAAATAATTCACCCAACACGCTTCCCACATCACTAGCGCTACTTCCGTTGGAAACTCTCGTTTTAGACACCTGTAAAACACATATATAGTGATATACATATAATATACAAAGATATATACATGTACATTGCTGAATTACTCACAGAAGTATCCATCGGTGACAAAACAAAAGTTCTAATGCATCCGTATGTTTTTGAAGGTGCGCGTAAAAGTCTGGTACCATTATTCTAACTAATTCCCTTAAGTAACACAAGTTTCTGTCTATGTCAACGTCAGTGGGCGTGCACACGGTTACAGATCTTTCCATTAAACCAGCGAAACACCAAAAAGCTTCTATCTCGGAATTCAGTTCAGCCAGTAACGGCGCTAACAGATCAGACATCCCTTGTGTATATCCTAATCGAGAATTGTAAACTGCGTAATTTAATAGAATGTTCCTGGAACAAAGAAACTTATCGATAATACAGATACGATCGGAGATTTGAATTTATCGTTACAATAAACGTAAACGTACTTCATTACTTCGATATTTGGATTATCTTCACCCGCATAATATGGATTTCCCCTATCGGTTCGAACAACATCCTTCTCCACGATGCACACCACATTCCGCAAGAAATGTTCTGCTTGCTTCGGACTCATGTTTGTCCTATGCTTTTGTATTTCTTCATATTTTTGTTTCAAAATCGCATCTATTTGTTCCCGTTCCTCGTAGGTGCTCTGATATGAATAACAGTGAAGAAGAAACGGCCATACAATTTTCCTTAACGCAGGTTCCAATCCTCCGAAGAATATTCCTTTACGAAGCGCAAGGTCATCTTCTACCTGACCTTTCTCGTTCAACAAATCTTTCCACGCTAACGAGGTAATCATTGGCACCTGTCCCTCTTCTGGATGTAATTCGTCGCGACTCACTTCTGGTCGGCACACCATAAAATGTCTGAAATATAAAAACCAGCATAAACGCTTTGAAGTGCACTTATAGAATAGTGTTAATACGTAAATGGTGTACCTGTACGGCAGGCCTTCTTCGGTATCCTCGTTTAGTCTTGGGTAAAGCAATTGATGCCATTGGTGTAAAATTGCTGCTAATCTATCCAAGCCACCATGGTGGAAATGCAGAATCTTGTATTGACTCTCTCTGCTCGCAACTACCAATTGACCAGAGGTACAGGCTGGATCGGCGAAGAACAACCTCAAGGATCTCATTTCGCTGAGATCGACCGAGAAACGTCTACATCGATGAGCTCTACGTAACGTGATAGGAGAAGCCGTAGCGCTTTCAGGAAACGTAAGATTATGCTGTAGAGCCAAAAGTTCTGGAGATCTCATCCACGTTGGGACCTCTTCGCCTGAAAAAATTCATGCATTCATAGTAAAATATTAAATTTCAAGTATTCACATTTCACATAAATTAATAAGATAATGTAAAAGACTGTAGATATTTTTTGAAAAAATCTTTGAATGTCTGTTGTACACCGTTAACATTTTTATACAGTTCAATTGTACAGGGTGTCGTGTAACCAGTGATACAACTGGATAGGAGCTGATTATACGTGAGAAAAATAGGTCTAAAATGTAGAAGAAAATTATTTCATTTCAGACTCTATTTTTGAAAAAGTTTAATTATTTCTTCTATAACTATATTGTTTTAGTTTTACATTCTTGTAAAGATGCTTCCCCGGGGAACTGTTTTACCAAATTCAGTTCTCTGTGCTGTTACGTTTATAAAATAATGTGAAATAGTGAAATAGTTAGATTAGTTGAATATTAAATGAAATCTTAAGGGCATACCAACAGATAGGCTGCACGTAGACGTTAGCGACATGCTACGACTCTTGAGACTACCATCGTCGTAATAGGGGTATCTAAGTTCCTCGTCCATGCTTCTCCCATCGTATTCTTGTATTTTGATAGTTTTCTCATCGTTACAATGTTCACTTTCGTCGTGTTTCTCGTTTACAGACTCGGAACCGCTCACGGAATTGCTCTTCTCGCTTATCGCAGTCGGCGAAGTGTCGGACCGATGAGTTTCTTCGATGAAATCGCCAGACTCGTTTGATGTTTCTTTGGTGTCCGATGAAACATCGATTGTTTGATGAGTTTGGTCGTTCGGTTTGGCGTGATCGTCAGGCGGTGCCGCCGCGGTCCGCGGAAACCCGCCAGAGCAAACGCGTTCGCAATCTCCGCAACTAACGGGCTCTTTCACCTCTAAACAAACGTCAACCTTCTCGTTGGTGTTGTCTCGATAGTCGCACTTGAAACGACAGCTCTCCTCGGGTATCTGTGCACCAGGTTGATCGGTTGTCTCGCCGCCGTCCGTTGCATGCGCGGCGCAATCGAGCTTCTTCGCGCTTATATTTTCCAAGGTTGCGGGATGCTTGCGAAGCGTGCTGTTAGGTATCCAACTGAGATGCAACGTCGGCACGTTCGAGTTCTTATTGAATCTGCAGGTGATCGCCATGTACCCAGGATGGTGTACCACGTCGGAATTTTGCCTCATCAACGTCGGTGGATGAACGCAGACGTTATTCTTACAAAATAACGCTTCGCCATCCTGGTAGACGGTGCGACGATTCTCCTGGCTGCAGTCTCCTAAAATATAGCTGCTCGCTTTCCTCAGGATATTTGGCAGAGGCATCTTTCTCGTTCGAAGCGTATTGCGGCGTGCGGGTGGTCCAGGTCATTTAGTTGATTAAATTTAGTTAATTTTGCGAGAGTGTCATTGCGAATTTTCACTATTGTAACTGGATGGCCAGGCCAACTTTGTGCAATTGTTTGCAGTCGTAGTTCGGACAGGTTTTAATCGTCACGGGAGATCGTTAGAGGATCCAAACGACGATCGTTGCATTGATCACAAGACAACGTGATCATCGTATACGATTATGTAGTTCCTTACAAGAAACACGGGCTGATCTCGTTTCTTCTTATCGAATAGTTGAACGTTTCCGCATGATATGGAAAATATTACGAGCAACTGGACCAACTGCGTTTTCCTCTCCTACAATCTACAATGTTACCCGTTGCCGTTTGCTCGTTCGAGTTGGTTCGAGTACGCGAACGTTATCGCGCCAATTAGCCTCGATGCATACACGCAGCTAATAATATAACTACCATATCTACGCTGGGCACGTACACGTAGAGAATCAGGCATCAATCGGAGGCTTCTTGGTGGTCTCTACCTGCACCGAGTCACCCTTCTGTTACGAGGGTAACATATTGTGTTGAGCTTTCGTCAAATTCCGACGAAAATCCGAGACGAACGAGATCCCATTGCGTTTAACATTGTTAAGATAACATTACGGAGCCATGTTCTATTTAACTGAACACGCGAATTGAACAAATATTGTTGACACGTCACTGTTCGTTGCACGTATGTATGTGCACGATCGAACTACGAGCAACGAAATAATGCCATAATGCACGCTTCAAACTACAGCATGCTCGGTACGACGATCACTCGTGTGACGAACCACCGTTGCGCCGCTGTCGAAGTCGAACTTCTTATTCTTCTTCTTGTTAGAACAACAAGGAAATTTTCTATTGGAGAATATATCACTTCGAGTCGGAGTTCGGGGATGGTGTGGTAAAACGTGTTTGCCAACAGACGGAACACAGATGCCCTTATCCAGGATCAATATTTCCATCTGATCGTGAACCTGCTGGTTGGCTTACTATCCGAGCCGCCGACATACCGTTGCTCCAACGTTATATACTGTTTTTATTGATTTTTCCTTCCTATTAAATTTCAATCAGTTTTTCCCCCATTTCGAAATTTTTCGACTATGCAGGCCGTACAAGCCGGAACAATCTGCCCTTTTTAATTGCAACCAAACATTCTAATTAAAAATTGAACGACACCCAGTCAAATTCAAATTATCTACGATTTAAAATACAATTTAAAAATCGAACATTTCCGTATTAAGAACTTTTTATTGATTTCTCAGAACATTCTTTTGTATACGAGCCGATAATATTCTATGGTCTTTCGATGATACAATGAAAAAATTGTATATGTAGCAAATTCCAAAATGGACGTAGTCATTTGAATTTTTCACAAGTAATATTATTTGAAAACCTTTATCAATCGAAATACATATGCATATATATACATATATGCACGTAAGAGCCTCCATAATTGTAAATTTAAGGGAAACCCAACAAATAATGTAGCTAACGAACGAATACTGTCCTAATCAAGTGGTAAAAGAAAATTGAGAGCTCGATCAAATAAATTATCTCTACCATACTCTACCATTGTTTTTCGCTTGTATTTCAGAACGATATCATAGCGAGATTTTAGAAATACTCGGATCCGCTTTGATAAGCTGTCGATAAGTTAAACCTTATTATAAATGTATAAAGATCATTGTAAATCGTATTTAAAAGGTATTTCATGATTATTATCGAGCGCCAGTGCAGCTTTGGCTCCGCGTTTCAAATACGATATCGTAGAGTACGCAGAAAAATGAAAGTCTTCCTGTAAATAACCATTCGCAAGTAAATGTCCTACTATAGCTTCGCCTGATGTTCTTGCAAACTTTGGTATTGGCACGGAAGAAACCCGTAACGTCACCGCACCTTTGCCATACCAAGCATCCAGAAGCTTCAAGGCGGTCAATCTTGTTTCGCTCTGGATCGCGTTAGTCATTATTCGATACAACTGTCTACAGTACGGTGCGATGTCAATTTCTTTTTTTTCGGTGGATTTTCTACAATGATCGCACATCTCGGCACAATCTTTTCTGTTCCAAGTCTCTTCGAAATGAGTAGCGATTAAACTGCGTCTGCACGAAACTTGATCCAAACAATACGCTAACACCTTATATAAATTCTGTAAACCAACTTTATCTTGAAACACCATTGTGCTCAGCTTAAATATATCCGACAACCTATACAACACGATACAAGCCGATTTCTTTCCATCTCTACCAGCACGTCCGCTCTCCTGATAAAAGTTCTCCATCGACTTTGAAACACAGTGATGAATAACGAATCGCACGTCCGGTTTATCGATACCTAATCCAAAGGCGATAGTAGCAACCACAACTTGATATTTTCCAGATATCCACTTGGAATACACGTCCGATCTGTAATCTGCTTCCAGCATCGCGTGGTAACATCCAACTTTCAAACCTAACGCCCTCAAATCGGTTGTCAGCTGTTCCGCGTCTTTAATAGTAGTCGTATAAATTATTCCGGACTTATCCTTGAATCTAGTTCTCAATAAATTTTCTAACATAGCTAAACACGTTTCTTTCTCTGCTGGTTTACGACGGACTTCGTAAAATAAATTAGGCCTGTTGAACGTAGCTCTTAAAACTAAACAACCTTGAATGTCTAAGATCTTTTGAACGTCTACGATGATCTTCGCCGGAGCAGTGGCAGTTAACCCGAGAATCGGTATCCCTGGAAACATGGATTTCAAGATTCCCAAGAATTTGTAGTCCGGCCTAAAGTCGTGCCCCCATTGACTGCAGCAATGAACTTCGTCTATCGCGAAACGCTCTAGTCGATTCAGCTCGAAAGCTTTTTGTAATTTGCTCATGAAACGATTAGACTTGGCCATATACTCCGGAGTAACGTAAATTAGTTTCAGATTGGATTTCTTATCTACAAGCGCGTTCATTATAGTTTTTGTATTCTCTTTATTACCTTTTGCACTCAACATCATAGCTTTCACATTGATCTTTTGCAAACCATGTAACTGATCTTCCATTAACGATATCAGTGGCGAAACCACTATCGTAATGCCTTTGCCGATCACAGCGGGTAATTGATAACACAGACTTTTACCACCACCCGTGGGCATAACTAAAATCACGTCTTCTTTCGACATGGTTACGTTCATAGTCGGCAATTGCAATTCTCTTAATTTTTCAATTTTAAACGTATCTCTCAAAGCTTTCTTCAGATCTTTGGACCAATCGAAAGTCTCTTTGTTCCAATCTTTTCTCGATACGGATAAACTTTTCTTCAAAAGCGCGTCGTCCCTTAACTTTTCTTTGCGCTCCGTTAAAATCTTCTTGCGATCCTCGAGATTTTGCATCTCGGTCTCGATCTGCTTCAACTCATAATTGATAGCGGCAATTTCATCTTCTTCGTTGGCTGAAAAATAATTATTTAGTTGTAACAATGTATAGAAAAGTAGTAGAGTATTACCTCTATCTTGTATTATGGTATATAAATTGTTTGAAAACCGTTTTAATTACCAGCTACTAAGAAGAATATGATTATCAGAGAAGGTTCGAACGCAAGGTAAGCAAAACATTGTTTGCTGGAGACATAATTATGATTTTGAATCATAATTATCATTTAGAGTAATACATATTCATTGGATTCGTTTCAATTTAATAACACATTTCGTGCTAAAGTGCTTCATTCAACTTTACAAGCATTTTTCATGTTTTTATACATCGTTAAGAACAAGATTGATAAAATCACGAGGAGCTTACTCATATTTCATAATCGTATAATATAGGAATACGTTTGACTTTCCAAAATGGAATATATCTATAGTGACTAAAACCATATATGTTTTTATAGAGATCTAATAAAAACAACATGGCAAAATAATTCAGAAATGATTAGCGCAAGGATATTTTGTGTATGCAGTTCTTAAAAAAGTTCACAACACATTAAACTAAATGTGTTTAGTTAGCTACTGCAAAGAAAGTTTGAATTTTAACATGTAATACTTAAAAAATGCATGTAGAATTAAATGAAATGTAGCACCGAGTGCAACTTTGAATAAAGTCAATTTATTTACAGGACAACGTGCAATTAATATCATAAAAATGTGAACTTTCTAAGCTCTAATTTGACAAATTTCTATTTTGACAATTGCCAAGAGATTTGTTCATACTTATCTTAAATTTTAAAAACGAACCTTTGTATTCATCGTCGTCTACTGTTATAACATCTTTCGAGTTGTTTGCAGACATCGTGAGGAAATAATAAATCAGCAATTATAAACAATTGGCGAATGCATTAATAGATAAATTATAGACGTCGCGTACATAAATAAATAATTATGTGTAACAATAACATGTGTTCGTATGTGACAGCGATAAATCATACAGGGGCGCTGGTTCCGGGGGCCGTAGCCAAAAGTTTTGTTGATGAAATCAGTGTTTCCGGGAAACTGTTTGTCCTTATACAAGCTGTGTGAGGGCTCATTCTAAAGAGGAAGGTTGATCGCGCTTCGCTCTGCTCATGATTTCCTAACCTATAAATGCAGAGAGTTCGAATGCTGAGTTTAGCCATAGAGTAAAAAATCAGAAGGTGGAAGGAACTTTCATCGGAAGCTTTGAGACTCTTAGTTTACCGCTTATTTTTCGAATATTTACACTTATAGATAATTTTAAAAAATACGAAAGTACAATAGTTTTATTTATTAACAACGTGACTTTTAATTTATTTTTGTGTGCAGTACATTTATTTAATAGAATATATTGCTGTTTCAGATTTATCCATCGGCTGCTGCAGCACAATCGAGGTATTGTAGTTCAGATGGAAAAAATGCTAGATTCTGACTAGGGAACTTATGGGGGTAAGTAATAGGCAGAATATTACTAGAAAAACTAGTAAAACAGTGTTTGCGGGATCGAGTTGTTTGTCCTTATACGAGCATATTAGAAGCTTTGTGAAGGCTCAATGGAAAGAGGAAGGTTGCTTGTAGCTTGTTTCCATTATGAATTAATGAGATTATGTTTATAATTAATAATATAAGTGTCTAAAATAGGGGGAAAAATCGAGACAACCACCACCAGGTTCCCATGTATTTTTCTAATACAAAACGATTTTTTTTACTGAAATCATGAGTGCACCTTACAACAATCAACCCTCCTCTTTATAATGAGCCCTCACACAGCTCCTATTATGTTCGTATAAGGTCAAACAACTGTTTCCCGCAAACGCTGTTTTGCTGATGACAACAATGTCAAATTTTACTATTTTTAGGTAATAACTTTTCCGATTATCATGTTCGTGCTCCTGGAGCTTTCCATCATGCTCGGTGGATGGCGTAAGGTATTTATTGCTTAAAAATATTTTTAAACAAATCGAATTCGCGATATATGTATATTTATCGCAAATATATATTTGAAAGCATGGGTAGAAGTTCCTTTCCCAACGGAGGCTCCGCAGCAGGATTTGACTTTTATAAAATCCTTATATAAGTATAAAGAAATAGATAAGGATATTCCAGTGATATAACGCTACACAAATTTTGCAGACACTTATGGTATTTAACACCAGAGAATGCTGCGTTATAATTCTTCGATAAGGACGTTTCGATACCCTGATAGCCAAGTTTGGCTCAGAGCACGCAGAGAGCAGAGAGTGGAGTTCACGTGGAGTGCTGTATCGTTCCAGACCCCCGCTTTAGGCCGCTCAGAGCACCGGGTGGAGGGAATGTGGAGTGTGCGTGGCCTCTTTCCACGCGCAGTGCCGAAAAACCGCATAACCGCATTCCAGGTGGAGTCCACTGGGTGAGTTCGTAGTAGAATTGAGCAATCGTAGTAGAGGCGATTATTATAAAAAGTATGACATTTTACCAACTAATGTGGCCGATCACGTGCCAGAGAATATTTCAGTTTTTATATCAGACGAAAGTCGAGAATTTTTTAGTAGATTATTAAATACCGACAGAATTTTTAAAAAAGATCCAATAGTTTGGCAAGATGACGATTCTTATAAACTAGGTTTAGATTTAAGGCTTTACCTGTGGTCAATGATTCGGCAGAAAGAGCCGTTGAGCTGATGCAAGATTACAATGAAATTTTAGCTCGGAATGAAGAAGAAAAGCAGATAATACTGCAAATGGTAAAAGATCACCGCCAGCAATATCCTGACGCAACGAAAACTACTATAGTATAAATATTTATTAGCGCCGCGTTGGTTCGATCATTTATAACAATGTAATTTTCCAAAAATGATAAATAAAGAAACTGCTAAACATATTTGCCGTTTTATTTGTTGAATCCCAATCTTTTCCCGAACATCCGATTTTTCGTTAAGATCCACCACTGAATTTTCGACCGTCTGACTTGCCGTTGAGTTGTACTACTGAATTCGAAAATTTTCGAGCGTCTGACTTATCGTTGACTTGTACTACTTTTCGAAATTTTCTAAGATTTTGTCAATTTTCCTGTTCCAGTAGTACAAGTCAACGATAAGTCAGACGCTCGAAAATTTTCACCGTCTGACTTGCCGTTGAGTTGTACTACTGAATTCGAAAATTTTCGAGCGTCTGACTTATCGTTGACTTGTACTACTTTTTGAAATTTTCTAAGATTTTGTCAATTTTCCTATTCCAGTAGTACAAGTCAACGATAAGTCAGGCGCTCGAAAATTTTCACCGTCTGACTTGCCGTTGAGTTGTACTACTGAATTCGAAAATTTTCGAGCGTCTGACTTATCGTTGACTTGTACTACTTTTTGAAATTTTCTAAGATTTTGTCAATTTTCCTATTCCAGTAGTACAAGTCAACGATAAGTCAGACGCTCGAAAAATTTCACCGTTTGACTTGCCGTTGAGTTGTACTACTGAATTCGAAAATTTTCGAGCGTCTGACTTATCGTTTATTTCTACTACTGAAACTCAAAAATTGGAGAAAGTGGCAGAAAATTTAGTAGTCCGATTCAGCGTCAAGTGTAAGTTTGGGAAAAGAAAGGTATTGGTAAGGAATAGGTAATTTAATTGATATATTCGCAGACGTATTTTACTATATTCTCTTTATTAATTCATTCTACATTTATACATATACATATAAAATAATTGTTTTTTAAATATACATAGTGTGCGTAATAATGCTGTGTGCAAAAGAACTGTGTGCGCAAATCGAGCTGTGTCAAGCTCTGTTGAGCTGTGTGTGTAGAGATAATGATCGATGCGATTCCGGTCCTGCTGCTGCGATAAGGCGGCTAATTCCGCCTTGGCCGCGTTGCGTTCAGCTCGCAGGCGCATCACTAAGTCGTCGTCGTCGGGCATGGTCGATGATTATTTCTGCGATGGCGTTTTGAAGCAGTCTGACCTACGCCGAGCGCCTCGGACACGGACGGTCTGTTTAGTTTTCCGAACTCGACGTTGGCTTCGTCCAAGAGCACGGTTGTGCGCATTTACGCGCTCGCTCGCCGAAACGGTTATGCCACCAATATATGTCGAGTCGGTGACCGCTGGAAGAACGGGGGCGGGCAGAAGGCCTTCGCGAGGATGAACGCGAGCGTTCGCGCGTTGCACATTGTTGCTTGACCAAGGTGGTCAATGCGGCAATCTCTCGCTCGATGCGATCTAATCTCGAAGGCGAGGTAGGACGGATCGCGCTTGTTTCGCTTACGGCCGCGACCGACTTGCTTGCGCCCGTTTGTTCTACAACGGTGCCGGCTAGTTCGGCGAGTTCTTGTAAATCGGCGATTTTAGACGCGGCGAGAATGCATCGGCACTGAGACGGAAGGTATTCCAGAAAGACGGTTCGCAATACAGCGTCGTTAATCAGCGCGCCCGCTTGATTGCGCATTGTCGCGAGCAGCCTCGAGGGTTTTCCCTCCATCGCGAGATTACTGCCGAGAATTTTTCGTAATTTTGCTTCTTCCGAGTACGCGAATGTCGCGATGATGCGCTCCTTAATGCGGAGATAGGGATGATCCTTGTCCGGATCGCGAATGAGATCGGATATCACGGTCGCGACTTCCGGATCGAGACCGGCTATAACAGTGTCCGCCATTGTGTTCTCGCACGTGATGCGCGCGCAGCGGAACGTGGCCTCAACTTGGTGAAACCACGTTGCGGGATCTACCTTAAAAAACGGTGGAATCTTTGGAATCCTATAATGATCGATGCGATTCCGGTCCTGCTGCTGCGATAAGGCGGCTAATTCCGCCCTGGCCGCGTTGTGTTCAGCTCGCAGGCGCATCACTAGGTCGTCGTCGTCGGGCATGGTCGATGATTATTTCTGCGATGGCAGTGTGCGACCTGCACGCTGTACAAGATGATGGACCGCTGTTATGTGCGTCCAGCACGCTGTAAAAAGACCGACCGCAAGGTGTTGCTATGTCCTCCGGTTGACGCGAAAAGGATCACGTCGGGGTCACCAATGTAGAGATGAAAGTCGTCGGATGTCGGTAAGACAGCTCTCGCGATTTACCGTATGCCGAGGATGACTATGGCCGATCTACTTCAGCCGAACACGTAGATAATCGGGAGATATGGTTGCAACAAATAACTTAAAGAAATTAATACTGTAGACCAACCTTTATTATAATGCGTGGTCGTGTACAGAGGCAAAGATGTACGGTCTGGCAATCGCGTGCCAGAGGCTGACCGAGGTTGAGGTCTTTTTTGAATTTCAAGATATAGAAAACGCGTGCGAAACTACTAAGAGGCCGAACAGAAGTGGACGAGCGGAAAAACCCACGTTTCTGCTAGCGCGCGGGGGAATACCCCCATTTCAGCCCGTACCAACGGTTGAATGCTACGCCAAAGCGTGGCTTGCATTCTGGTACTTTTAGTTTACTAGGGATATTCCCTACATATGCAATCATCCGTGCGCCATCTCGTTGTGCGCAAAAGATTTGTGTGCTAACGAAGGACTCTCGACACATTATGCATAGAATCTATAACCAGAAAGTATAACCCTAAACAAATCAAACAGCACAACTCACGGTGGTAAACATCAGCTTGAATTTTTTCTGTGCGCAATCCGACATTTGCTGAATTTTACGGGTGTGCAACATTGCCGTGTGAAAAACAACCGTATGCGCAATAATGTTGTCTGCAAAGAACCGTGTGCGCAATAATGCTGTGTGTGAAAGAACCGTGTGCGCAATCGAGCTGTATGCAATCGTCCGTGGCCATCTCGTTGTGTGCAAAAGATCTATGTGTCAAAGAAGGCTCTCGTAATGAAACCCATAAAATTAATATACACTGAATAGCATTGGAGGAATTTTCAATTGAAGGATACGTCAAGTTTAAATTGAGGGAACAATGAAAACACACAGAACATATATATTTTGCTTGTTTTATTATTTCCAAATCTTGCTTAGAACCTGAAGAAATTCTTTCACAATCTAATAATTAATTAATGATAATTAAGTTTAAACATTAAACGCCTGACAACGACGAAGTAAAGTTTCATATATATATATATATTCATATATATATATATATATGTATATATATATATATGTATATATATATATATATATATATATATATATATATATATATATATATATATATATATGTATATATATATATTTATATTTTATGATTATGTATGTGTATAGAAGCTAATCCTTGCCCAGACACACAATTCTTGATATGCAGTGTTTATCGCACACTTTCATCATTCGTAATTTATTCTTTTCTCTACAGGCATATAAATAAAATCTTATTGCTTAATATTTTTTTTTAAATATATATTAAATATATATGTATATATATATATTTATACATATACACACACAGTTACACGCCAACATATACTGTATACATATATATTCGTGTGTGTATGTTTGTATATACATATGTATATATATATATACACATTTTGTTTTTTCATGTATAATTACCGTTTACATATGATGATATGTTTTTGTAGTCCCAATGATTAATATGCACGCGTTTGTGCAAAT
The DNA here is from genome assembly GCA_028455595.1 of Lasioglossum vierecki. Taxonomy (NCBI): domain Eukaryota; kingdom Metazoa; phylum Arthropoda; class Insecta; order Hymenoptera; family Halictidae; genus Lasioglossum; species Lasioglossum vierecki. Next base: position 11,231,984 of record CM052339.1, on the reverse strand, counting down.
GCCTCGACGTGAGACACGTATGGACGGATTGATCCAGACACGCACAGCGGACGTTCCGAATATGGTCGAGCCAGTCCCGTATCCATGGAATTTCTTTTTTGGATCTTTTTCTTTTTATTTATATGTAATTTGTCGAATTCTGTCGCACAATTTATCGGTTTCTCTCGCAATTTATCGAATTCTCTCGTGAACCATGCTTGTTTTTGCTTCCTCCCCGCATGTGTGTGTGTCGTTTTTTCAGGGAAAAAGCATCCGGCTGGTCGACTTTCGGAATGTCCTATCGTATCTGGCAGTAATCTGACGAGGCCTAAGATTGTCGTTCGAGCCTCGCCTGTGAGAACGCGCTAATCGCAAAAAGTAAAATAAAGAAGAGAGAAGGCTATCTTCTTCTTCATTCTCACAGAGTTCTGTTTCATCGCTGTTTGCCGACCGCGGTTGAGGCATATATCGCTCAAAAGCCTCGTCGACATACTGAGATATATATATATATATATATATATATATATATATATATGTGTATGTACATATATATACATACATACATACATACATATATATACATATACATGTACATACATACATATATATATATATATATACATATATATATATATATATAT
>CM052339.1:11214182-11231264 GCA_028455595.1 Lasioglossum vierecki | reverse complement strand
ATTATTATTTGCTCACTAAAACATCAGATTCTTATTTCTGTTAATTAATTCATATCGCTACGGTAAAGTTATTATTTTCTTTTTTTTTTAGATATCACAATAACCTTACACAGAAAGCTGCAACTAATTCTCTTAATTACATTAATATATTAAATATTATTATTCGTTATTATTAATTTTTATTATTATTGTTGTTTTTATCTTCGTCTACCTCGTTAATACGTCGGGACTTTATTATTTCTCTTTTCTCGTTCTCTCACTCTTTCTCTCGGTTTCTCTCACACACTTTCTCTCTCTCTATCTCTCTCCCCAGTTTCTCTAAATTTATCTAGCAACGAAAACACCAAAAGTAACTGTTTAACGCGTGATTCGTCTTCTTCAGAGTAAATTGCTTTTACATCGTGATTCGTGCGCATAATTTTTTTACATTATCCGTTTGGTAGAGGATGGAACGTTTTTTTACGATTGTAATTGCCCCCCCCCTCCCATCTCATTACTTCTTCGTTTCCGGTTGGAAGATTTCTCCCAACGGCGAGCATATCTCTTTTTTTACGTGGTCGCGTCAATCGAGAGTAAAATTTTTCTTGCTTGCTGCTGGGGATTTCGACTGGAAAATGTTACGAACGTCTTTGATGGAAGATTTCCTCATAAAACGAGTACCAACAAGGCCTATCTGGAAAGTGTTTCAAAATTTTACAAAATTTGATATAATTTTGAAACACTTTTTAGATAGGCCTTTTTGGTACTCGTTTTATAAGAAAATCTTCCATCCAAAACGTTAGTCCTACGTTCGACCTACGATTTAGTGGAGATTGACATAAAAAATTTCAACGCAAAATTGACCTTGACCTTGAACAATTAAGGTGAAAAAAATCTTCTTTCTGTTTAATCGTAAATCGAAAAAAATTTAAAGGTAGAGAGCGACATTGAAATGATAAAAAATGTACTTTTCGAGTCGCAAAAAATCCTTTTGGCAATTGTTGTTTCAGTAAAAAAGAATCTATTTTCAAAATTTCATAGAATTCGGAGATCTAAACGGAAACTTCGCAGGAAATATTTTGTGCACATTCTGATTGTATAAGCATTTTTTTGTATAGTATTCAACGAAATATTTCGATCAATGAAATATATTAAACCATTCTGTAAATAGTTGAGTTTAGGTTTAATTTTATTTTCGATTGACAACGACAAGTTTTTGCGCGTCGCCTCGTATATTAAAAAACACGCGTGGATTCGTTGGGAATAACTTGTATCGTTCAACATCGGTTATAGAACTGTCTGTACATGGGAGAAATCATGATAACAGGGTCGCTCGAATTTTCCGGATAAACGCGGTCAATCATTCTATTTCGATTGTTTAGTTAGAAACTAATATTATCTTTATCGATGATAATAATAGTTATGATAACTATCTCGAGAATTTCAAGTGGCTCTCCTGGCGGCACAATACATTTCGTAAATTTTATATGAAACTGGATCACTTTTTGTTTTTTACGGACGAACAAATTACAAATAAGTTCATTTTAGTCGATATAAAATATTGAAGGTACTTTTTTTCCTAAATTTGTTCACGTTCAAGTGGGTCCATTGAGAACCTCTGTAACTGAGTTTAATTATTAATAATGCCCTCTATCGTTACGATGTCGATAATTAAATATTTCGAATTGAACGAATGCTTGATAGAAATATACGCAGCAGATTTGCAAATTGTTCGTGATATTCCTACTGAGATATGCATACTGATGTTTCATGATCGTTGGCTTTTAGTTATTCCTAGATCGGAAAAATTGTCAGAAGGTATAAGGAAACTTCCAAGTTTCGTGTTAATTTCTTAAAGTTTCGAACAGAATCGCGTCTATTAGGATCCCAGATAGCACAGGACGTCATAAGAACGTGCTTTTTAAGTTTGAACGTCCTACATCTTAAAGGAACGTCTTAGAAACGTCTTGGAGATGTTTTTTTTCGAGACGTTGTTTTAACATCTGACAAGACTTCATCTGTATAGCATGTCACAAAACTGTAAGTCTAAGAGACGTTTCTTAGATGTTTAATGGACGTCTTAAATACATCATGAAGTTGTCAAAGAAACGCATTTCAGACGTCTAATGGGATATTCTTAGAACGTTTTTAGGAGATTCGATTCATCCATAAGATATCTTGAATGTCATTTGAGACGTCTTTAAGATGTCTCTGTGTTATCTGAGATATATCAGATATTGAGAAATAAAATGTAGTTTTCCCACTTGCATCAAGGGCACGCACCGTAGCTGCTAATGTGCAACAGCACAGTGTTATTTGACCTTGACGATTAAAATCTGCAAAGATTCTCCATCGTTTTGTTGTTGTCGTGTGCGGTAACCGCAGACAAATCGTTTCAATAGAATTTAGTTTATGTTGTCGGCGCAACGGGTTCAATCAGTTTGTTGAAACAAAGCAATTTTGCAATTTATATAGAACCTAACCTAACGCCGTTGCGCCGACAACATAACCTAAATTCTATTCATTATTTACGTTCGACAAAACCGAATATATTTTTTACATCGTCTCAAGTTGGTCATGGTGCTTGTTCGTCAACGATCGTTCGCGCGGCTAACGAGTGTACGTGCGATAACCAGGTGTATAGAAATGATCGATCAGATTCAAACGACATTGCTGGTCGCGAATCGATCGTTGATCGAGTCGATTTTACGTCGAATCCTAACAGTTTCCTCCACAGACAGACTTTTTTTTTATAAATGTTACAAAGGTATCACAACTCTGGGCATCTTAGAGATTCTTTATTACACATGGCCGACATTTTACGCTCGCTGTTTCTCTTATGCGAACAACGCCATGACAGGTTTTCTCTTTCTCTTTATCTATCCGTTTATCCTGTACAAGCATACACTCGATGGAAATCCGATTTCAACAGCTCGAACGTCTTCCGTTCCAATGCGATTCTTACGGGAACAGAGAAAGGCTAAACTTCACCTTGAGGGGCCAAACATTTTCTACTTTTTTTATATAATCTTGTAGATTTGGACGAGGCAACTCCGAAAATCCAAGTCTCAACGTTAGGAATTAACTGGTTCGAAAGTTATGGGTGTTTGAAGTTTGAACGATGTTTCGAAACATCTCGAAACACACTTCAAACATCCATAACTTTCGAACCAATGCGTTCCTAACATTAGAATTTGGACCATCGGAATTGTCTCTTCGAAATCTACAGGTTTGTATTAAAAAGAATGGAAAATTCCCAGAAGGAGAAGAGCAGCCTAAGAAATTACTCACGAATGAAATATCGACTAAAATCGAACGCCAGAACTACCAAGATATTTATTTGACGGTTATTAAAAAATTATAGAGTTTCCACTGTACAGAATTATCGAAAGTAACATTGAATCTGAGTTTCCATGATCTCCGAATTTTTATAAAACATTTTCAGAAGCTTATTTCTCGCCAGCCGGTAGTTCTAGTGTCGGAAACACAAAATACGCAATGGATCCGATCTAAAAGATCGTCGTTCACGGTTGCCCCCACTCAAACGCAATGACTGCTCGCGATTTTCATCGTGGCGCGACGATCGCTTAAAAGATACCTACGGTGTTTCACGGAAAGGGTAAAATAGCATCTTTCATTTCTTTGGGATTGTTTACGCGAGTTTTATGAATTAATAAATAGTCGAATATCTCAGGTACTTATGTTTAAAGAACGTTCACTGGTACAGGTCCCGCTCTAGGGAGGGGGGGGGGGGGCAGACATTTGCCGGGGTGCCATTTTGACTGTAACTGTGAGAAAAATATGAATGCGTTAAATATAGTCAATTGCAATGGGTAGCTAAAAATGTATAGTTTGTAGCGTATTTATATTGTTTCTGTCTAGAAACTAAAATATATGGTTTTATTAAAATTTTAATAAAATGATCTGATGTTTCGCGAAAATCTATTTTTCTCACTTGTTGCTACATATATTCTTACAACACTTTCACAACCGCTGACACCAATGTGGTGATATGGGCAGGCCAGTCATGAATTTTATTTCATATTTGTACGTGTTGTAATTATCACACAAAGAGAAAATATTGTTGTATAATAATGTTGATTATTGATTTATAATAATAATGTTAATTGTTTCATGAACTTACGTAGTTTTTTCTTCCATAATATTGCCGGCCACTGGCGACATTTCACCACGCAAACATGCGGTTGTGAAAGTGTTAAGGGGCGGCAATTTGTCTTTTTGTCCGGGGCGTCGTAACCGTTAGAGCGGGCCCTGGCCACTAGCGCGAGAATGAAACTGCGTGCGAGCTGTCGACCAGACATCCGCAGCTGATCCGTGATTGTGATTCATGAACCGTCGGCGTCGTCTCGATCGTCAATGGACTCACCACGGATGTATTACAACAGAGCCGGAAAACTGGCGGCCCATGGGCCCAGTGATGGTATTGTTGGCGCTTTTCGCGCGCATGCGCGACGATTTTAGCCTCAGACGGCCTCAGTGAAGTACGAAGACGGGTAACTTGGACGCCCCGCTAATTTCGCAAAAGGGTATAGCCGGATAGTCTCCCACTACTTTCGCCTCAATAGCTCCCCACAAATTTCGGACGTAGACACGTCCCTGCCAAAACTCGCGCATGCGCGCGAAAAGCGCCAACAATACCATCACTGCATGGGCCACGCTGTTATTTTGCACGCAGTGACGCACCTAGGAGCATAACCGGCCCCTGCCCTTCTCTCCCCAAGAAAAAGTTAACAGATCTTCGAAAAATTAGCGCAGGGCCGGATTAGCTATGGTAGTAGAAATAGCAAATGCTACGGGCCCCGTGCCTAAAAAATTTTTTGCATCTAAAATTGTGTAATAATAGCCCTTTCTATCGTTAATAGAAACTTTTGCAAAAAAGGTCATTCTGTTCAACTCGTCCCCCAAACTTAAATGCTGGGTGCGCCACTGGTACAGGTGAACGTTCAAAAGACGACCATTTCACGTCCATTGTAGGTCTGAACGTCCTACGCCCTTAAACGGACGTTTTAAAAACGTCTTCAAGATGTTTTTCCGAGACTGTGTTATTTCGCATGAAATAAATGTACGTCGAATCTGCACAAGATCTAATCCTAATTCGAATTTTTGATAATTCTAAAAAATAAAAAATGTTTCGGACATGAAACATATTACTTGAAACATGTTTTGCAAAAATTTCATTTATATCCCTCGTGATGATCGATCAGTTTATGAACTATCTTGGTTTGTATTTAGAACGGCCCCCGGTGATAACTAAACGAGTATTAAAAAAAACAAATATAAAAGTTTTTCGTCAGACTGGTTAACAGATATCCGCTGAAGGTGGTTCATCCTGAATTACTTTGAACACCGTAGTCGTGAATGCGATGAGTAGAGTGTAGAGTGAATGGTACAACGGTACGAATAAATACGTAAAGCTAAGAATACTTTGCACAAATAAATACGCAGCTTATGGGGTGTAACATGCAAGTATAGCTCGCCACGATTAAACAAGCTTCTAACCGAACGAATAATTATAGCAATGGATCGAAATCACCGTAAAACAATATTAGTTCCGCTAAAAAAAATACGTTATAACGAGCATAAAACGGACGTAACGATTTCTGGATAAACTAAATACCACAGAAAGCGCGCGAGCGGCGCCGCATAATTATAATAACTTTTTTATCCTTCATAAATACGGCATTAAGAAAGGAAAGAGAAGAAAAAAACTCGGAAACATTATGACGTACCCTATATCAGCACATTGCGGGTTTTTATACCAATCTGCAGAATGTGACATCAATTTCAACCCTCGATTGGTGCAAACGCAATAGAATTTCATATTTCTACGTAACAGATAGTTTCTGCCAGGGGTGCAGCACGGTAGGGGTCCCTCAAGTACTTCCCCTCCAAGTCCTTCCTCCACGGACCCAGTGTTCCGATTTTTCTCTCTTGCAACTCGGGAATTTGACTCGAAAATGTTTTGAACGTCTTAGATGGAAGATTTCCTCATAAAACGAGTACCAACAAGGCCTATCTAAAAAATGTTTAGAATTTGACAAAATTTTGTCAAATTTTAGAAACATCCTGTATTGTTTTATATTATTCGAAAAGTGCAATGAAAAAATTTCTTACTACACGTTTGGAAGAGTTCAAGAAAAGACCTTGCCTTATTATATGTATATAATTTTTCTTTACTTGTTCTAATTACAACAGCTCGAACGTCTTCCGTTCCAATGCGATTCTTACGGGAACAGAGAAAGGCTAAACTTCACTTTGAGGGGCCAAACATTTTCCACTTTTTTTTATACAATCTTGTAGATTTTGACAAGGCAATTCCGAAAATCCAAGTCTCAACGTTAGGAATTAACTGGTTCGAAAGTTATGGATGTTTGAAGTTTGTTTCGATGTTTCGAAACATCGAAACAAACTTCAAACATCCATAACTTTCGAACCAATGCGTTCCTAACATTAGAATTTGGACCATCGGAAGAGACCTTGCCTTGTTATATGTATATACAAATAATTGTGTCCAAAGTCTGCGGGGTGCTGAAGGTACCCCATTGTTATCGAGAAGGTTACGTTACTGAGGTTGAAATCGCCGCGCATGCGCAGAGAAAGTTGGTTGTAATCGGAACACTGGGTGTAGGGGTGCGCTCTTGTCTCAAATTAGACAAAACTGCCTACCCCTGGCTTACTGAATTTGCATAACGATTTGCAGTCCCGGCATAATTGGATAGAATCCGCAGTAAGATACAAAAAAGACTCGATAATTGAGCTTGCAATAAATAGTGTTAAAATTATAAACGAGCCTAATTTCTTTGAATATATATATACGGGGTATCCCAGCTAACTTGACCACCGTGATATATACATATACAAATGTATTTGTATATAAATATGTATACGATAACTACGGTCCCTAGTTCTCATACTTTCGGAATGTATAGAGTCCACGATCTATCACTTTGAAATACGGGACGCCTAAAAATGTTAGACAGGGCTCCACGAAACGATGTCCTATGGCGACCGCCGCCGCCATTTTCCTAGGAAGGAAAAAGAAACGTATTGATATGTCTAGTAGTTGTACATGATTCGCGATTGCTCTCTCGCGTTCTCACTTATCACTTTCTTCGCTGTCTGAACCCCGGGAAATTTGATCGTGATCAGTCTGCGATCGTCATCGAAAATGGCGTCATTCATCGTTGTTGGTTTCCGGTAGTTAGCTCTATCTCTCTATGGCTCTCACTCGGCTTCAGTCTAACCGACGTTTTCAATCAGAAAATTGCGCGACAGACAGAGCGGGTTGCGATAAAAAATAATTTGTTTTTTTTTCTCTCGGGAAAAATATCGTCGAAGCTGACCTGAGTAAAAAAAAACAGTTTCTCTGGGCGTCGTCCGTGTTCGGCTAATCTCGTTAAGGACGGATTTGGGGTCTGTTTTCAATACTTTTTTCCCCGGGCGTATTGCTTCGCGGTTCGGTTTGTTCGCGCGGTTTCTGACCACGATTTTCTCATGGTCCCGAGGGTTCGAAGCTCGCCAGGAGCTAGCATTGGGTCGTCGAAGTATCTTCCTTAACATCTTAGAAGCTCGGAAAGACTTGCAACGACAACCAACGCTAGGATACGATCGTCTCGAGGCTCGTGATATCTTTGGATAGATTTGTGTTTCGACGTCTTTGGCGTTCGTCAAACTGTGTGTTCGTTTGTCATCGTTTCCCATGAACGCAACGAGGGGACAATCGTTCCACCATATCGCGAGGTATTCGCGTCAGTGATGAGATACTAGCCGGTTTTTTTCTCGTATACGAAATAAGACGTATTCTAAATGGCATGTTACAAAACAGTACGTCTAGAAGACGTCTCAAAGTCTTCTAAAATACGTCTTGCAGTTTCGTTCAACGAAAATCTATATTTCTCGCTTGCTGTTGAGGATTTCGACTCGAAAATGTTACCGATGTCTTAGATGGGAAATTTCCTCATAAAACGAGTACCGACAAGGCCTATCCAAAAAGTGTTTGAAAATTATATCAAATGTTGTAAAATTTTGAAACACTTTCTAGATAGGCCTTGTCGGTACTCGTTTTATGAGGAAATCTTCCAGCTAAGACGTTCGTAACATTTTCGAATCGAAATCCCCAGCAGCAAGCGTAAAAAATAGATTTTGTAAAATTTTTAAAACACCCATTATTCGAAAAGTGCAATTAAAAAATTTTTATCTAGTCTAAAAGTTTTTCAAATTTTCAAAAACCCGAAAAGTATCTCAATCACCGAATACGCGTCTCACAGCATTTGTGTGTTTTGTTCGTTCGCGATCGTTGTTGTTCGCTTTTAGCAATAAAATAAGGCCCACCCTACTGTTATTTAGCATGGTGATCACGGAGTAATACGTGTGTATACATATACAGTAATATATACATATGTATATATATATACGTATGTTTAAAAAAAACGGAGAGAATGGACTCATTAGTAATAATTCTCTAGTTACGGTACAAAATATCCGATTCACATGTACCTATCTTTCTTGCAGGACTTTCGCTCGTTCGTATTCATTCGCTCGTTTCGCGACGTCACGCGATACACATTTATACATTTATTATAATACTTTCCATATTTATATCGATTTCTAATATCCTTACGCGAATGCGACTTCTCTAATTGTTATTAACTATAAGTATAAGAACGGTAGCGTACTTGCCTACTGATATGAGTTAGTTTCACTTGTAAAGCACTTTTAAATTCAATCTAAACGATTCGTCGATCGCGAATAAGCTGCCCCCCCCCCCATAGTGGTTCCAACGGAGAACTGGCAACAGAGCGTAATCTGGCGTCCATTGCTCGTTTTCTTTTGTTCGATCCTCTAACCTCTTTTTCCCAAAGCCGAATCTGCATCCTTTCATTGTGGATCCTTTTTGTTTATCTTTCATCGAGGAAAAATCATCTGCGACGATTATCCTAACCTTTTCGAAGAGGTTAGGTGGGTTAGGTTAGGTTAGAATTGCCTCTTACACCATCCAACAACAAAAATGTTTCCATATAACTGTTGGGTGGATCTTATAGAGTTCTTCGTGCTGATTCCGAAACTGGCCTTAATTTTTCTCGTACACGCACAGTTATTGAGAAATTTGAATTTGAAAAAAGACGCGTATTTTTAGATTTTTTTTTAATGTTGTGATGTTATTATATAAGCCATTGTATTGTTCTTTACAGCAAAAGAGTTCCTAGACTTTTCTGAATCCAGTGATGTGCAATAGTAATACGTTGTGATGGTTTAAATATGTTTAAACAATCATTAAAGACGGAGAGACACCACTTTTGCACACATTTTTGAGTATATTTTTTAATTTATCTGAAAAATAAGGGTCCAACGGTAAATCGAACTGCCACCATGCGATAGAGCAGACTTTTATCTTGGGAAACCACCCTTTCAAGTTTCCAACGTCGACGTATTTTTTTGACTAGAAAACCAAATATTTAAACATGTTATAATATAACAATATTTGTTCCAAGTCGAAAAATACATCTTTTTTTAATTCATATTTCTCAATAACTGTGCGTGTAAAAAAAATTAAGACGAGATTCGGAATCAGCGCGAGAAACTCTGTAAGATCCACCCAACAGTTATATGAAAACAAAAAAAAAAAGTTGAAATTTGTTGGACAGTGTTATCGATCAAACTGATCTATTTATCCACAGCAGAAAGATGCAAATTCAGCCGAAAATAGTTCACCTTCCGACCCGATAATTTTATTTGAATGTGTGTCGTTACACGTGGTCGGACACGTAGCGTCGATCCGTGAACAATAATAATCGATCCATCGATCACGATATATCGCTGAACATTCCCCTGAATGCTCTCTCTCGTTGCTTTAGCGACGGTCACACGCTGATTCCCGTGCTCGTTCCGAATCCTTTTTATTATTTCTTAAACTCTACTCTTCCCTTGGGGGATCACGAGTATCTTAGGGTGAAATGCGTTTGTTTTCTTTTCGAAAGAAGTCTTCTCTCTGTTTTCGAAATTAACTTCGTGTCATCGGTGAATTCGACCGCATATGAGCGATTTTGGAGCCACATGAAGAATGTTCTCCTTTTTTATGAGTCTTTTCACTATTAAATAGTCTTTCTCCAAATTATATTTCTTTTCTGCAACGAACACGTGTTAAACAAGTTTAGTTTTCATCGCACTATATGCTAATTTTTATGAATAATACCATGTTGATATGTCACTGATACTCATGTTTTTCTTTCCACCAGTTATTTTCTCTTCTTAATTATATATTCATAGTGAAAACGGTACTTTGTGACTGTATTTCAATTGTAAAAACGAATTACATTGTAATTTCATTGAATTAGAGACCAGAAAACTACAAATTACATTGAGGGAACGAAAGCAGACGTCTCAAAGTCGTCAAAAAACGTTGAATGGACAACGTTCAAGAAATCCATAAGACATCTTGAAAGTCCGACAGCCGACGCATTTAAGACGTCTTCAAGACAACTCTGTGTCATCTGGGTTCTATTCGTGTACTCGGAAACGCAAGATCCAGCAACAAAGGGAGAGAATATCATCGAAACGAGCGGCGGGAGAGCGCCAATAGCAGTTTATACATAGAATAATAGATAGACGGAACAAGCCGTTGCTATCCATGGAAAAATCGTCTGTCGAACCCGCCCTTTTCCTACGGTTACACGGTACTACATCATCCCCATTTGTTTTTTCTCTTTTCGTTTTAGTACAAAAGTAGCAAAAGCTTGGCCGTGAGTGCCGAAAAATTTCTGTATTTCACCACTCCGTCGGTGTGTTAAATAGTTCCTAAGCTGTTGTACGATATCTCCTGGGAGCGATACGACAGAATCGCCGCGACCATCGCCGGTCGGATCACCTATAAAACACTGTCATCTTTTACTTTGTTAAGGTGGGCTCTCCTAAGCGCGTCTGGACGCAGCGTATTGCCGCTCATACTTCTTTCCTCGCGTCGTCTAGATGCGAAACGCTTAGTAAGTCCCATAAGTGATGCCAGATTGAGGATCCAAGGAGGCTGGCCCCCACTCTGAATTGCGAGGATGAGCTTAGAATTTAAATTATGGGTTTTGACTGTAAACTTGAAGTTCGAAATTGAACTTTAAACTTGAATTCCGAGGATCAGCTTTAAACTTGAATTGTGAGGATGAGCTTTGAACTTGAATTATGAATATGAATTATGGATTGTATTCTTTAAACTTGAACTTTCAAATGACACGTTAAAGTCGAACATTGCTCACTGTGCGCCATAGGGGCTCACTTCCTCGGATCCTCGATTCTGGCATTACTGGATCCCACCTTAATCCTCTATCCTTCCTTCTTCTTCTCTAGCTTTCACACTCTCTTTTCCTCCAACACTCGATCACACAGACACGCCTATCTCCATACTCTCTCGCTCTATCTCGGGCAGTACAACTATATTGTTTAAATCGTAATATGATATGTTTAAGTTTAAGGTCAAGCGAATAACGTTGCCCTTGGAAAGGCATTTGAGAGCCTCCGTGTTTGTTTTCCGCGTCGGTAGTCATGATTCGAATTCGCGAATAACGTGAAAAATAGAACAAGTCGTGGGACCGAGAAAATGGAAGAGGGTCTTCGGGCGTGGGGGTGGGTCTGGTGACGAGAACGATTCCCAACGGGGAAAAAGACGGGGAATCGCGAAGCATACGTACAAATTTATCCTATTTTTTTTCTTCTTGTTGTCTTTCTTCCCTTTCATTCGTTTTCCCATACGTTTCTATCAGCGGGGAAATAAAAACGTAAAACGAGCGGCGCTGCGTCGCTGCTCTCTCTTCTCCGAATTCGCAAATGTAAGGCCTCGTTTGGGTTACAACTTAGGCTATACTTTCCGTCGTTTTCGAACATCACAAATCTAATGACGCGTCGAGCGGGTTACGTCAGAGACGAATTGACTACACACCATCCCCTCGGTTTCCTTCCTCCGTTTTTTCCCCTCCATATTCCACCCTCTGCGTCTTTCCTTCTCCAAAGAAACAGCACAAAGGACATGAGGAGCTCCTTCTACAACGGAATAATTTAACATTCAGTCGCGGCCTATATACTTGTATAGATATAATATCTATAATATATATAATAATACATATAATACTATATACTATATATATTATTATATATGTATATTTATATAGAGAGAAATTTGTATACATATATATATCGACGATTTTCTAATATGTCAGAGAATTTGGTTGATATGTGTGTTGTGAATCGACAACGGTCTCGCGGATTCAAGCGGCTGCGCTAGGTTTACGGTAAAATCGTCAGACAGAAAGCTTTTGTTGTTGACAAATGATCCGGGCGTAAGCCGAATTCGATGCGGCAACGCCGCGTATCGATAATCTCCGCGTAAACGCTAACAAAAAACGAACCCCCCACCCACTTTCCTTTCGCTCGCTCGTGATGCAGTTCGTCGCGAGAGATCCTCAGCGGGAATCCTTCGCAATAACTTTTTCACCGTGCTCGAATTTCGAGTTTCTTTCTCGAGTCAGAGGACGATTGCAAATGTTTTCCAGGGCACTTGCCTATTTCGATCGACTTGCTCTCGGCAAAATCTCTTAATGACTAACGATATGTATCAGAAGAGTGACAACCCTGAAACCTCATTACCTCTCCCTCCCTCTCTCTCTCTCATCGTTCCTCTATCCGTTTGTCTCTGATTCGACCACACGCTTTCTAAATTCGAATCACCGTTCCACGACGAACATAGAAAGAATTGTTTCGAGAAGAATTGGTTTAATTAAGCTATTTAAGTATCGTTTACAGTGCCTGTTGCACAACATGATTGACCGCGAATGGTAGTGATTGACGCATCGCGCAACCTGCAAACTTTTAGCCATTCTTATATGTCAATTAATTACAGCTGTGTGTAAATGGGTAATCTCTAGTACCCACTACCTTAGTTAGAGTAAGAAATTCCGCTTCGAATTATCGAAAGGCGCTCGGTCGATCAGAGAAGCCGCGTGGGAGATCTGTAGAATCATCTGTGAGAGCTACGTGAGAAAAATATGAATCTTCTCTCGAGTTTTAACGAGGTGTGAGAAAAACACGTATATTTTCCCGTTCGTTTGGCCGTTGAAGAGCGGCGGCGCGAGGAGGGCGAGTCGCAACCGAACGGGATCGTGTCTGGATCGGGAACGCATCTTTAAAAAGGAACGCGTATTGTAGAAAAAACGACGAGGCGATAGAAATCTATCAGGCAGGCCCGAACAGCTTTTGAGGATAGTGAAAGATGCGTTACTATCTGTTCTCCGTGTTCGCCACGGGGACTCGGGGTTTCGCAGGGCTTTTTTTTGTCCCATTTCTTTTCCCCTGGGATTCTCGGATCTGGTTGTGTGGAGAGAGGATACATCTGTTGGTAATCATTACGATTAGAGAGGAGGCAGCCTCTTATGACCTTGACACCTTGACATATGTTGTCAAGGACAACATTCTGAACAACTTTTGTCATCACATCTACCCGGTGCTCGGTCTTAGTTTCCGAGATATTTGCAAAAAACTATTGCTAAAATGGTATTGAATTTTCTGTATTCTTCCACGGTCTTAGCAATAGTTTTGCGCGAATATCTCGAAAACTAAAAGCGTCTCCACAATATTGCAAACGGAAAAAGTTGTTCAAAATGTCGAAATCTATACCATATTTGAATTTCATCAAAATCTGTCCGCTTTTAAAAATGTGGTATTTTTTAAAAATTCTTTTTTACTGCAACAACTCATATATTCTCGAGAGAAAACTTTATGGGATTTAGCGAAGTGATGAAATCGATATTTTTCTACTAAATATATAAATGAAATGACATATCTCGAGAACTAAAACCGAGCACCGGATATATTTAATGACGAAAGTTGTTCAGAATCTTGTCCTTGACAACATATGTCAGGGTCAAGGTCATCGGAGGCTGCCCCCCCCCCAAAACGTAATATTTACCTATCTGCTTTTGTTTCTTCTTTTTGTTCGTTTTCGAAATATCGGGACGAGACCAAACACACGGTACACGATTACAGCATGACTCGCCAACGGGAAGGCACTTGGGCAAATTTACGATGCCGAGTTGGCCGTTGTATTCTAGCGCACAGGACGCAGCATACCCCCCTCCCCCGACCACCCTCGCGTTAATATACCTAATCCGCGGCTGCGCCACTACGAACCGGTGTTCCGATTACATCGCCTTCTTTTACACATGCTCTTCCGGCGCCTTCGTTCACACGAAAATCTATCTTTCTCGCTTGCTGCTGAACGTCTTAGTTGGAAGAGTTCCTCATAAGACGAGTACCTACAAGGCCTATCTAAAAAGTGTTTGAAAATTTGACAAAATTTTGAAACACCCTGTATGTGATTTACTACACTTTCGGAAGAGCGGCCAGCGTGAGAAGTTATTTTCGGGTACTGAAATCGCCGTGCATGCGCGAAAAAAAGGCGGTTGTAATCGGAACACTGTGTACAAACGACAGATCGTTTTTAAAAGTATTTTCTTTTTTTCTCTCCTCGTTATCTCTCCTTCCATACACAAGATCTCTTTTCTCTACTTGCTTAATCCTATGATATGTTCGCATTCGTTAATGTATACATATATACATATATATATATGTATATATATACACATACATATATATATACACACATATATATATATATAAATATATATACATACACATATATACATATACATATATATATATGTATCATATATGTATGTATGTATAAGATTATTACGTAGTACTCGATCACACACTCTCATTCTCTCTCCCTCTATCTTCCTCTTTCTCTCCCTCATTTACTTTTCGACAAGCATTCTCGCTCAACCTGCCATTAGACTTTCTAGGATTACTTTAAAACTCTCCCTTAACAAGATACATAATTAAATTATATATGCTCTCGCGTTCTCGCGAACGCGCGCCAATTGATAAAACATAAAATACACGCTTCTTAGGGCACCTTTGGTATTAAGCTTGAGATGTACTCTCGTCTTCGTCTCCTGTGTTCACGTCTATGTTATATGCAAATTTCATCCATGAACACCCACGCGAAGTCCACGAAACACTATAAATTGTAAAGCGCTCAACTGTTGCAACGAGAACACAGGCACAGCAATTGAATGGTATTGGATGGAATTGAATTGAAACGAATGGAATTGAGTGGAATTGAAAGGAATTGAATAGAATTGACTGGATTTGAGTCGAATCGAATCGGATTGAATGGAGTAGAATGGAATCCAATTGAATTGAATGGAATTGAATGGAGTTGAATGGAATCGAATTGAATGCATCAAATGGAATTGAATGTCCATCGAATTTCTATCGAATCGAAAACGATCTGGCCTGAAATGAAACGTCTCGATAATCGAATTTAAAATAGCTTCGAGTCCAAAAGGTTAAGGATATCGATTTCCTTCCTGTTGTTCGATCAACAGGGTCCCGAAGAAATCAACAGTGTCTCGTCGACTCGAACCGATAATCGGTTTAAGGACAGTTTGCTCTCGAACAAACGATTTTCTCCCGCCGCGTCTGTGAACTGTGAATTCACGTATGCGTGTGTGTGCGTGAACAATGAACATGTAACATATACGTGAGCTGGTGACTTTGAAGAGTGCCTTCCTTTCTTCGTTCGCGCACGTGTGTAGAATACGCGGGACACCGAGTGACAACTCGAAAATGAAATATCGATGAGTCCGTTCGTGTTCCTCGATTAGGGTCATCTCGGACCCACCCTCCGCGTGCTCTAACCCATATTCCCCCTTCACTCCTTTCTCCTACTGGCCGCGTCGTTTTCGCCTTTTTCTTCACCGACAAACGGTTCGAACGCGGTTCTCTCCGTCGATCTCAATCAAAGACTCGGTGGAAAATAAATTAGAGAAGAGTAATTTTACACGGCTACGAGAATCGATAAGTTAAGGTCGTTAAAAATATATATATACCTAGGAATATTATTATACGCGATTATTTTGGGCCCCCCGCGAGTCGCGAATATGTAACGACGCCGCATATATGCGCCGCGGAATTTACAGAATTTCCCTACTGGTGCTTGTTGCCGGGGTGCAAAAGGGCTACTACCCCCCTTGCCTCCCCTTCTTTTTGTAATTCGTGGTATTTCGTTTCGTTTTTGCCTGTTTCTCGCGTCCGCCATCTTGTTGTTCACGTATCTCCGCGCGTACTTGCCCCCCTTTTCTTCTTCTTCTTCGCTCCTCTCCGTTTTGGTTCTTCGGCACGCCACTGATATCTCGATATATCTCGATACTTTCCGTTGCCGTGGCGAAGACGAAGATCGATCCAAAATTTCCTCGACTCTCGTTTTTACCATTTTTGGACTTTCTCCACGGGGCCTAAGCACACTCGAGCACGGTCTCTTGCTTTCCTTACATGCCGTTGATGTCGATCTTAAGGTTGCCCGTTTTCTTCTCTCTTTGATCCCTGGAAAAATGAAGGGCCAGATTAATAAATTGACAGAAGAGGGATGCGCACCGACCTCCGCGTCGTTGGTTATCTCACTCTCTCCTGCACGTTCTCTCTCTCTTTCTCTCTCTCTCTCTCGCACGCACTCTCACTCTTCGGCTCGATTCGAGAAGCCTCCTAGAAGTTTGCACCCCACTTGTTGAATTAAACTATTTCTACCATTGTGCTGAATTGTGCTAGTTTTGTGCTATATTAATATGAAAAATAAGATGAAAAATTGAGAAAAACGACTTTTTGAGTAGCCCCCCACTTTTCATTTTTTTCAATTTTTTCAATTGTGCTCAAGTATTTCTTTAAAAAAATTATAAATAAAAAAGTTATAGTAAAAACACGTTTCCGACATCTAATTATCGTTTAAGTAAGAAATAGTTATCCAAACAGCATATAATCATACAGGGTGTCCCAAAATTCGTGTACTTCCCGGAAATGGGAGGTTCCTTGGGTCATTTGAAGCGACATTTTCCTTTACAAAAATGACGTCGGCGGCTTTGTTTAGGAGTTATTAACAAAAAACACAGACTAATCAGAGCGCGGCTAGAGCAAACGGAGTCCGACTCAGCGACAGGTCCCGCTTAGCGTGGCGGCGCCATTGGCCGAGCCAGAATCAATCCGCTG
>CM052339.1:11045603-11183497 GCA_028455595.1 Lasioglossum vierecki | reverse complement strand
GAGTCTATAAGTATATATGATCAAAGGTCTAAGATGAAAAGTGTGTTCCGTGCGCCATCTACGTAACATATTCTTTTTAGATGGAAAGAGAGCAGCGCAAAGCGCAAGCTGTTTCGTTCGCTAGGGGTATGTAGTATGTACTTACTGGTACCACGGTTGATTGCGAGAGGAGGAACCTCGATGTTGTGAACGCAGGCTCGCTCGACAAATATTTCTGGACAATGCATATCTCCGAAGTAGACGAATTTTGAGCTAACGATCCACTGTCGCCGGATTAGGGAACCTCGTAATGCATAACGAGTCCGTTAAATTCCATAAAAGAACGGTCCTGTTGGATTTTTTAAGCTAAACACATTTTGATCGTGCCTTAGGCCGTTCGTTCGGTCTGGCGACAACACCTCTCAGATCTCCCCTGCTCTGTTGACATGGCGGTCGTCGAGGAATTTGATTATTTGTGTCGTTTATGCGCGACCAAGACTGGTATTCTCATGGGATTACCGATCTTCGAAGCCGGTGATCAAATGCGTAATATTGACAAAAAAATAGCCGCGTGTTTGCCAGTGCAGGTAAAACCATGTATAAAGATAGAGGTCCGATTTCACTGCAGTCTTCGGTGTTGTTCTGTTCAACCCCCTCTTCCTAATTTTAACTATAAATAGAGAACGAAAATTGGTGCAAGGTTTCACGATCTTATAACAATGATCATCCTGCCTATTACTTTTGATTACATGCAGTTTAAACGAAGACTACCGTACTAGTAGCATAAATTGTCTTAACGAAAACAGTATCGTGTTGTTAGCTAATTAATTGTTTTCAGGTGTCTATGAGCGATCAGTTGCCAAAAGTGGTCTGCGAAGATTGCGCATATAAACTGGACCAGTTGTTTGATTTTCGTGAGAAATGCTTGCATACGGAAGGGATGTTCGTGGAAATGTTAAAGGCCATCGCTAAAGAGGATGTCGTTCGTATAACTAAGCATGATTTGGACCAAGTGGAAGAAATGAACCGAATTCAAAGGGACATAGATAGAATACAAAGTAATATGGATAACGTGGAAAGTCCTCAGGAGACAACCGAAACTACTTTACATACTATGCAAGTTATGGATGAAATGGATATGGCAGCTGGCGAACAGGTTGTTACGCAAGATCAAATAGGACCACAGGACGCGAGTATCGAGGTTACAGGTATCGATTGTTTAGATGGAGATACAGTCAGAATGGTCAACGAACACATACGAGAAGTAAATACAACAGAAAACCCTACAGTTGCGTCTTGAGAAACTGAAATAACACTAGAGAATTATATTTGATTTGTTAATCATTTCGAAAGCAACAACATAATATTTCGATTATTATTTATGGCTCTTGTAACTTACTTATATAATGATCTTGTAGGTTTCCAATCATCAAATAGCTGTACATCTGGAAGGAGATATGACCGTAGTCGGAAATATAACAGTGAGCGAACATTTGGGTCAATTAGGAATAAATTATGTGACGTCGATCACTCCGGAAGGTCAAGATAGAGGACAGATAGTTCATTATTGTGAAAATGTAAAATTCGAGACTGTACCGATAAAGGAAGAATATCATAGATTGCAAGAAAGATTAAACGTGGAAGAATCTACACGTGTGTTGGAAAACTATGTAAGACAGAACAACATAATAATAATTTCTCAACAAAATAGACCTAAAAAATAAGATTTGTATAAAAATTAATCCACAGACATCGCACAGTGATTTTCCTCCAACTCGCACGGAAGCTGATAGCGATATAGAAGAGGCACCAGTCGTGGAGACCGAAACTTCAACGCATACAACCACTCAAACAGAGACTTTAGCGTCGACGAGTCAAGTAACAACCGAAAGCTCAGAAATATTAGTGGAATACACGAAAGATGCGAAAAAGTTACTGTTAGAATCTACATTAAATAATGGAACAATCGATGAAACAGGTTCTCATTGGTATGTGTGTCCATTTTGTAACGAAGCTATTTTAGGATCAAGTAATATGGTAACGCATTTCGAGCAGTACTTCGTTAGCTGCTCTTGCGGTTTAAATTATACGAACATAGACGCGTTGAATGTACATAAAGAAACATGTGATATGCATAAAAGTAAAACGCTCGACAGTGAAGTACAAGAGACGGAATCAGAATTGTCACTGTCTCAGAACGGTGTGAGCACAAACGAAAAGAAACCATCGCCGGTGAGACAAAGATGGACACCAAAAGTTTGCACCCACTGTGGGAAACAGTATAGGACAAATTACAAATTGCAAGAGCATATGCGAAAACACACTGGTGAGAAGCCGTTTCAGTGTGTGACTTGTGAGAAAGCATTTAGAAGTAAGATAGGGCTAGCCCAACACACTGCTACTCATACGGGACAGTTTGATTACAATTGTTCTACGTGTGGCAAAGGTTTCCAATCGAAAAGCTATCTTGTTCTTCACCAAAGAGTACATTCAGACTTGAAGCCGTTTCCATGCAACACGTGTGGCCAACATTTCAAAACGAAACAATCCTTACTAGACCACCAAAACAGACATCTCGGTGTTAAACCGTACGTGTGCGAGATTTGTGGTAGAGGTTTCATAACTAAAGGACTTTGTAAAAGTCATCAAAAAATACATTCGGGTATGGATAACCGACAATATCCGTGTGTGGTATGCAATAAAATGTTCGTTAGCAAAAGTTATCTTAACACGCACCTGCGAATCCACACTGGCGAGAAGCCATACTTGTGCGAGGTTTGCGGCAAAGGATTTTTAACGCGAGTCGACCTTAAAATCCATTCGACGATGCATACCGGGGAGAAAAGCTTTAAATGTGATATGTGCGGAAAGGTGTTTGCTAGAAGAGCCGCGTTGCGATGTCACAGAAGATTGCACACAGGAGAACGACCCTACAGATGCGACATTTGTGGAAAAACGTTCACACAGTTTACTCCGATGGCTATCCACAAGAGACTGCACACCGGAGAACGACCGTACGAATGCGACGCGTGCGGCAAAACGTTCGTGTCCAGATCAACCATGATGTGTCACAAGAAGAAACATCACACCACCGTGCAACCTGTGAAAAAAGAAGAACCAGTTCCTCGTCAGAATGAAGGGAAAGATGTGTTACCAGCTGAAATCGTGCTCAGAGATTCGCAAGAGGGAATTCAGATCACTGCTGATTGAACCCACGAGAATGAACTAAAGCAGGGAGTTCCAAACTATTCCCCTCCGAGAACTGCAAGGTCCCCCAACATCAAACCTCTTCCCACTACATACTACGTATAGCCGTAGAGTTAGCGAGTTGGGGGTGAAGTCTAAGAGCGGCGGAAGAATCTAAGAAGAACCTCGAGAAGCACCGGGGCTACTCATTGGAAATGTCTGAAATAAAGGAAAGTACTGACAATGTTCAAGTTGATACAGACAGACGACATAAACAAAAACATTGAGTCTGCATTTTACAAGAAGCGGCTTTAGTCACCATAATGTATTCCTTTACTGTAGCATATACGTTTAAAACTGTAAACAAAGAATATATTTTCGAGAATTCTTTGTAAGGGGTATAGATATGTTTTCTAAAATCACACACAACATACGTGAAGAGAAGTGAAATCGAACAATCACTTATATTTTCTTTTTATATCGGTGTAAATATTTTTCGAATTATGTCGACACTTTTAAATTACAGTAAATATTCTATGGACACGAGAAGGTATTACACGTTGGACGCAAAAAAATATCCCGATATACATATATCTATGTGAACCACTACTAATCCAATTGCAAAACTTCGTTATTTTTCATTGTTTCTTATGTGACTTTCACCAACTTATTTGTGTTCGACTGGGTCTCTTCAAAGCACAAAAAAATAGTGTCTCTCTATGAACTATGCAAACGAATATCCCCGAGGTACTCCCGTCCATCGAATATTTACTGAATCTACTTTTTGTATTGTCCTACGATATGTTCGAAGATGAACGGTTGCTGTTAATTGAGCCACAAAATATGTATACACGTACACATATGTATAGAAAAAGTATATTATAAATACATTTATACAGACATATGTATAGAAATAGTATATTATAAATACATTTATACAGACATATGTATACGTGTATAGCTATAACTATGTAGTCAACAACTTAAAAATACGTTACGAAAGAAATACGTACGTTATAACCGCTTCAGTCTATGATATTATAGTCTTTTACTTATAATAATCAATTTTCCCAATGACGCATATTAAAATGCTTCTTAATGTAGACATCTATGATACAAACAATACTTGTGTTTATTTTAACGAAGAGCTCAACGGCTTGATCAACTGAAAAAAATTGATTTCATTGTCATAAAACGATTTTTGATTTAATTTTTAATGTACTTTTAAGAAATGCGATCACTTATCACTCTCATACGACAAGAATTAAATTTATTTAAAAAAAGATTCAGTTACGTTCACGTTTGAACAGGACAGAACGTATTTAGAATTTACATTTTACACGTATCAAAGCATTGTTACAAATATTATTGGAGAATTAGATAAAGCAGCTTTTACCGACTATAATACAAGAAACATGATTATGATAAGGAAAACGAAATATTTTCTTATTAATACTAGCAAAATGTTAAAATATTATTTAACAAATCAAAGGCTGATAGCTACGTTTTATTATGCAAGGAATACTATTTAAAAAAAAGTGATTATATCTCGTCAGTGGCGTCCCAGCGATGCTCTTTAAAGTGAAATAGCTTTCAGCACTACACAAAGTAGAAATTGTGATATATTATTACTGTAAATGAAATGATTACATTATCTGTGAATTTGTGATGACTGTAATATTACTATATTCACAAACCCTCTCGATATAAAATACAAAAACTTTACAATCAACTTTCAAGTTATTTTTAATTACACTTCTTCTCAATGTTTCCAAAAGGGAGAGACCTTAGTTTCCGTTCGATTTCGTTAGCAAGTAAGGGAAATCCTGCTCAGTGGAAAACATGGTCGAGTTTAGTAAAAATTATTTTTATTTCGAAACGGTATTAAATAATAACGTCAATTATAAGGGCTGCCAAATCAATACTTGACTTGCGATAATCGTCTCTTAGCAGCGATAACATTGTACGAGTGTTACACGCGTATGCCATTCTTCTGTTTTTTTTACACCTTTTAAAAATGGACATAAACATATTTTTGCCTTTAAATACATCATTACACTGACTCGTTATACAACTATTACATACGTACACCCGGTGTGTATGCATAATGTGTATGCGTCTAGCGTGATAACTTCAGTTACAATCGATGATCATATTGACCTACATCGTTCTACAATTGACGACAAATATTTAATCTATAATTTGACATTAACTACCTATGCAAGGCATCGATGACGATATATTTTTACTTCGTTACGCTGTTCCTTTTCGTTCTACGCTATAAGCTAGGGGCCCCTAACGTTATTAGGATAGTGAATTTCATGGTTACATCGATCGTGAGGATTCCAGGATCATAACACATTAGCATTGTCATGAACTTATTTTTAAGCATACGTCGTGCGTTCCTCCGTTGAACGTTCGGTAAATATAAAATACATATAAAATTGTAAATAGTCGCGATAAATAGAGAAACTTACAGAAAAATGTAACAATGTAAGATACAAAATACGTCCATCGTTGTTTCACATACATACGATCTCCTGTCGGTGTGTGTAGACGCTTTGTGACTCGGTTCGCTTTTTCTCTTTTAGTTTCCTTTTTACATCACTTCGCATTCGCTACGTCCAAACATTGTTATTGTATAAATATGTTGTTGTAAGCGTGCAGGTATAGGGGCCCTCGCTAAATCGGTAGTCCGATAGTGTTAACGAATTTTCTCTAGTTTGCTTTCAAAGACTGAATTTCACGCATCGGGTCTCGCAGTTCTTTTTACAATCTCCTTGGAGGTCTTCTCTTTCCGACAACATAACGATCCTATTTTTTTAAAATTCGGTAACCAGAAGGCCGACGAAAATATATTTTCTTGTAATTCAAACATAATCTTGCGCTGACCAGACATCCGATCATCATGTATTCCAAATCTGTTCGAAGAAGCGACATTATTAGACAGTGGATCTTTACGCGTTCGTGACAAAAATCAGTAGATGTAATTTAAAACGACAAAAACCTTAGAAGAATTTTAAAATACTGTCATATTGTTTGCAATCTATAAAACGAAAAAAAAAGTTGTTACTTCGCATAAAGATCCGCTGTCTACACGTTATCAATCGTGATCAAAATCCTGGTACTGCTAACAAGAAAACCTATCGAAGTGACATTCGATAATTCATTTTTATGTAACTCTGATAGAAAGCAGTTGTTACAAAAATATTTTATATGTTCCTTTTTCGTCGGTTGATGGACCTAAAATTATTTCGTCAGCCTCTCACCCTGATAAAAATAGCCGACCGATATTAAACAACATTTACAAAAGGCGCAAACATATACACGCCGAGGCATCCAACCAAAAAAGAAACTTTAATCGTAAAAGACATCGTGGAAAATACCGGAAAAGAAATCGTGCGTTACACGAGCAATATTTTACAACGCGGACCGTCAAGTCGTTTTTGCTAACACGTTTATTAGAAACACGTGTTACCCCGTCACTGCCAAGCTTATCATTCATGTGATGTAGCCTCGGTCGCGATCGTAGCGAATTCATTCAAAAACCTCCGATAAACGGGACGTTACTTCTTGTATTGGATTATATACATATGTATCTTACAAAGCACCATGTATCTATTTTCTATACAATACATATAGGGTGTCTAATTAATTCGATACAAAGCTATAAACAGTCAATCAGGACGTACAACTCTTACATTTTACGTTTTTCTTCGATTGTTTGCTTAGATACACACATATCTACATGTATAAATCTACATACAAGGTGTTTCAACAGTCTCTATCACCTGAAATAATTTCGTTATCACATTTTCAAAAAATGTTTCTTACACAAGTTGCATTTATTTCGTCTATGTTTCATTTTTCTCGAAACGCAGCCACTTTGGAAATAAATTTAATGACCTTAGAACTCCAAGTTCTTTACACCTTGTTGCAAATGTCGTAAATAGTTTCACAAACAAATACGTAACGTGTTATTTTATTTTGAAAAAGAAAATTAGTCGGTCTTCTACCTAAGTAATATAATAAGACAGCAATGCAAGTTCATACTAGTCGTTATTGTTTTTCGCTTGAAACACTCGGCCTCGTTTAATTTCTTTGCAAAGACTTCGAAAAGTACACATGGACGGTGAATATTTATCGAAAAATCCTTCGACATACTAACGTTTATATTGCATTCGTCAAGTATTCATAACAAATAAGGCCCATTTCAAGCCTTTTTTCGTTGTTGTATTTTATTCTGATAATAATTCCATGGTTCTTAATTAAATGCAATTCCATACGCTGGCTGAAACTAATTAAACTGAACCTGCAACAGGAGGTGAACAGATTGTTAAACGTTGAACAAAATATTTTGTTGTGGTATCAATAATTATTTCCAAAATGGCTATCGTAACACTTTATCTACCAGCCATGATTCAATAATCAATTTTAATTTATAATTTAATAATCAATTAATTCACTCTTCAGTACTGATAGAATTATTGTTCAGAAGAAAATGGTTAAACTTTCTTTTAGATATAATAGTAGACTTCCGATAGGTAAATAATCACATGTTGTAAACGAATTTTAAGATTAGAAACGTCTTTTTAGATTTGAAATAAATTATGGACCCATGAAACTTGTATAGAAAACATTTTCATAAAATTCTGAGAGTAACAGAAAATATTTGAAGTGATTAAAATTAGATGAGACACTCTGTACACGTGTATACACACATAGAATTTTCAGTATAAATAGAATTTCTCCGTTCGTTGTACAGATAAATACTAGCAAATTTCAATGCACGAACAATCAACCAAAAAGACAGTCAAGCATTTGTAAATGTAACGCGACATTCAACACCCTATATATTTTGTCTAGTTTGTCATTTATACAACAACAAGCGAACGAATACTTAATTAGACAGTTTGATTTAAACAACCTAAAACGTTTCGATAGGATCAACAACGGATTATTATTATACATACTTTTTTCGTCGACAATATACATATATATCCTATTTCACAAATTTTCCGTCCGCCCATTACATTGATCCCAGAAACTAATTTGTAAATTTCTACCACTTACGTACAAACTTATCATAGTCACAGCAATGTGTTTAAATTAGGAACGCAAGTGGATCGTTCGAAAGAAACGTTTCTTTGTCGTAACAAAATTAAAAAGATTCTTATGATACAGTGATAAAAAAAAATTAATTCGAAGAAATGAAAAGTATACTTAACCGATTTGAGAAAACACGCAATTGCAACATGCACTTGTACACAACAAATAGGCTCAAATTTTCCCTTTTCTTTTAAATTTCTTATTTAACGAATAAAAAATCTTTCTTGTATGAAATGTTTCACAGACAAAAGTAAATAAAACTACGAAAACAAGACTTTCCATAAATATTAATTATAGAAAATGAACGGTGCGTAATCTCAAATTCTTCCATTAGAAATAATTTTGGTCATCGTGAACAACAAGCAAAGATATAGAAAACGTTGCTATATAAATCTCGTTCTATTTATACCATTCATTATTGGATTGAAAACCGTTTTCTTTTGTATTTCCTTCCGATCAATCAAACAATAACTTTACATAGTCCAACATTTATAAATAACAGAACATCTAGTTCCGCGAACTTAATAAAAATTATAAATAATTCTTCTGTAAAACTTAAAGATGATTCCGTATGTATATGCGTGTATGTATAAATATATTGGGCGATAAAAAAAGGAATCAAATGACGATAAAGCTACAAAGACAAAAACTAGAGAACATAATAAAATATAAGCTACATTCTGCTACTAAATAGTGGCGATACTATTATTTAAAAAAAAGTTCACGTAGACCAATGACTTATTTTAAAGACTCACAGATTTGAGCACTTTTACATTAAATTAAAAATAACTTTGTTTTCTTTCTCCACATTACAATTGTACATTTTCGCGATTGTTGTTCTGCTTTGTTTATTTTTTTGCTTTTTCTTACATTTCCTCAACCTGTTTTAATATCTCGGTCGGTCAGCAACATAAAATTGTCACCAATACTAAATTATTCACAATTATAACAGCGATGTAGTCCATCAGTCTTTCTCTCATTTCAATATCTGTCATGGTTCATTTCTTTATATCCGTTATAATGTATGTATGTGCATGCTTGTGTCTGTGGTGGTTCGAAGCACTCGTGAGCACTATAAAGCCAAATGTTCGTTTTATTTTCTATCACGCATCACGTTTACATCATACACGAATTAAAATGAAAATTAAATGGTAAGAGGAAGGGAGTATGTTGGTCCTCTTTTGATATTTGCTGTTGTATATACACACGTTTTGTTTATACTCCGAACAGTTTTTAAGTTTTCATGAATGATGAGCAAGTTTGCAAATGACATATACAGGGGCTACAAAGTCCAGACTGAAGACACCTACATTGAATGGTAGTATATCGTTCTGTTTTCTTAATTTACGTTATCGTTTAACAAATGGACGTTTTTAATTATTAACATTTGGTTTAGAATCGTGTATTTTGCAAATGACACGTTTTCACTATAACACGAAACGTATTCATTTCAATTTCAATGAAGGCACCATCCACAGACACCGACGATAAAACATTTCCTTCTCTAATTTTTAGTGAGTCCACTCACTCGTTCAATAAATTCATCTAATTTTCCTTTAATGACTTATGGAAAAAGTGAACGCGGTTCGTTACTTGACATTACTATTATCCGAGTAAATTCTCCTAACGATTTGCCATATATGTAATCAAGCAATATCAGTGTACAGCATTTTCTACTATTTTGTCCCCATTATGTTCCATAACAGTTATTTCATTTTGATACAAATTATAAACATCTCGTGTGCTAATTCGCACGCGTGCAATTATTGCGCCAAACGGTTCTCGTTCTCGTTTTTCTTATCGAACAAAATTCACGAGACAAAGATAGGGAGATGAAAATTAAATTTATGAAGGATGAAAGACACTTTTATACATTCTTCTTTCCTAAGAAATATTTGTCTACTAAGAGAAACATTTTTGCACAGCAAAATATGCTTTGTTTTTAAATCGCAATTCTGTCAACAGTATCAAATAGTCTTCATCACTCATCCAATCTAGTACAGTAATGGTGAATATGATCGAGTTCGAGGTATACTTAGAAGTAACGATATAGTGAGGTAGTAACCTAGCAAGACCATAATCGAAGGTTTGGATACGACGATCGGTAAGGGGAACCATGACATTAGGAAAGTGACACTTCACCCAGTGCTGTACAAAGAAACTCCCCTTTCAAATGAGTTTCCTTCTCATAGCAGCCTTAGTAGTAGTTTTTCGAATTACTAAACAGTGCCAGATACAAAGATCTTAGGCTGCGATGAGTCGATAAAAGAAGCTCTTTGTTTAGTCCTGCTGGGTTCACCACCTCACTACATCGTTAGCTTCTAGTATAGGTATAAAGTCGTCGTCTGCGCATATACCTGCTATTATTGCTCCAAAACTACAGCACTGATAAACGGATCCAAAATGTTGATCATTGTGTACAACTTTTCTTCATCACAGGGTATAGTAAATTTAAGTATACCACCCTAAAATAAATCTCATGTATTCGCCGTATCTCTCAGAAAGTCAATTAGACTAAATTGAAATTCAAAAATCGAAGAAATCGAATCGTTTTTAGAATTATCTATGATATGTATGTATAATACCTTCTTACTTGTTGCTTGAAAAATTACTTTTAGGGTTCGGTTTTCTCTCTTCGTTAAGTATATAGCACGATAATAATTTACTTACGATGCTACTTAACGTCTAATCATGTCGGTGAGCATCTGAACAAGATGGCGCATGAGGTGACTGCCAACGTCGTGAACCTCAGGCCACTGATTGAGCACGAACACTATGCCCAATACAACAATCGTTGTCGTTAATATGCGCACCCTGCACATGAAACAATGAGGCTTATTACAGCTGCAACAGAGATGTGAAAACAAAATAAAACAATGAATGAACAAACAAAAAGGTCGAAATGACATTTGTTACGTGACGAAGAGCTTGCGAATCTACGAAATTACATGAGAATGGGGAGCACAGCAGCAACGATGACGTGATACGAATGCGTGAACAATATCAATTATTATCATGAATTCTTAACTTTTATTCAATAATTGTTGCCTTTCTATTGTTACGTATTTTTATGATCCCGTGAATTAACGATGCACAATGTCACGCACATTAAACATATCTTAAATTAACTGGAAAAAGAGAAAGATTATTTGTAATAACAAAATAACTATACCTGGTCCTTAGAAAAGGCGTCATTATACCAGCACATGTTGCAACAACAAGTAGAATAACTTGCAACACTGTTAATACTATGTTTATGAGTTTTACGTCTAATGCCCTCGCATTGCTATTATCTAAACCTTCATGAGTGACATACTGTTGGTGTTGTTGGTGTTCCATTCTACAAATTTTTGTCTGACATGTTTCCAACATTTCGTGTATGTCTCTTAAGCGATCTTCACTTTGGTATTGCACTTTCTCTTCCGTGTCCGTTATGGTTTGCTTTAAATTCTCTACTTCGTTTTGATGCAACTCGGTTAGATCGTTAATTTGTTCTTCTAGACGCTCACTACGGAAACGTTCCTCTTGTAATGCTTGGGAAAGAAAGGTCACCTCTTGTTGTAAAGTCTAAAATTATTTCATAACGAGGTTAGTAGTGATTTATTGAAACCGAACTAATCGTTTAACACTAAACTTGCTAAACCTTAAAACTAACTGGTACATTATTTAGACTTTGTGCAGCTCCTATTGTTATACGTGTGTTCTACTAAAGATGTTCATACAATCATTTCTAATTGGAATTATTTTTATTATATCAATAATCGTAAAAAAACAGTCATTTTGACCGGTGGTGGTAAGTTTAGTGTTAACCCTCGTATACTTCTCAGGTGAGTATTCATACCGTTTTTAAATTCCTGATTTATATTAAAGAAAGACGAACAAACCTTTAAACCCTCCAATTTTTCCCTCATCCTATCCAAGTTTTCTCTGTACTCTTGTAGCTCCAGGAATATAGATTTAAGACTAAGTCCAGCATTGTTACTGTCGCACGTGTGTGCCTGTCCTCTACTTCCAGGTCCACTTTCACTTGTAACACTAGAGCACTCAGAACCTTCCTCTGATGGAAATTTCATTGCTGCTGCGCTATGAGTCGATCCCAAACTACATCCACCGGGAAGGGTAGCCGATCCATGGTGTGCTTTATCATCTTCAACACTAGCGTTATCCCCATTACCTGCACGCGGTGTATCGTTTACATAAAAAGTCGAGCCATCTGCAGAGACACAGACGTCGCTTGTTAGAATGTTATCCAATACTATATTATTCGCCTTTGTTAACAACTACCGTGTTTAGTTTTTATTTCTTCACAATGAAATGTTCTTGTAGTCCTATAGAACTGAATATACCCTCACAAAGAGTTGTTAGTATGAAATTTCGGTACAGTTTTGCTTGTGTATATGTAATGAGTTCCGAACACGCCAATATGGTAAAAATATTGTTTTCCTCGTGTCGCCTCGACTTCCGAAAATACATTTCAAACATGTATTCTGTACGTGTATTGGATAACGAACATTTAATAAAAGCAAAATCTTTAATTTATAGAAGCCACTAAGTATAAAGCAAAATTAGTGAATCATAGAAAATCATAATAAAAATGATAAAAATACTGTGTTTGTAATGTATGAATTTAACGATCGGATATAAAAATGGTTGTGTAGCTTAAGTGTATATATAAGTATATCTGTTCCATGAATTGTTTAAAATAGAAGAATCAGTGGCAGTATTATGTATTTAGGTGTGTTAAGTTTGTATTAGAAAAATTAACATAGGTATTATTGTACATATAACATGGAATAGAATATTTACAATTTATATTTAGGGGTAAGAAATATAATAGAGTATATGTGGAGGTATATAGAAGAGTATACATATAATATAATTGAGCCAAAAATGTTACTTACTACTCTCAACTGCCGTGACAGCGCAAGAAAATTGAATATTTATCCATCAATTAATTAACAAGAAATTAATTAAGACAAGACTGACATACATTACATTCACCGTGTATTTACATATTATATGTACCATATACTTATGATAAGCACATGATATATTTATCGATCATTTTCTTTCATACATGTATATGGTAAATAAATCAAAAGTGTGCACATTATTGCTTGTAGAATTGAGATTCGTTGGCATAAAGCACTTGTGCTCCAGTGACAGTGCAGTTTCAAACACAAAATGAAATGTATTCAAACAATACATTCGTTATTAGATTGTATTTAGAAGTTAAACAACAAAACACGAATTTGGAAGTATGCGATCTCGTGTTAGTTAAAACTGGCATATCTATTATAAAAATTACTCACGTGATAATGTGTTTATATTATCGGCACTACCAAATTTGTTTTTTATTAGGTGTGCGAATTCCCGCGGCTTCGACATAACAGTCCTAAAACAATCAAATGAAACTAAAATAATCAAAAGTGTCTTCAGAAAAAAGGTTAATTCTCTCTTAGAAGTTACTGTATGTTTCATATGTAATCTTTCAATGTCTCAATCTACTGATAATTCTAGATATATAATACTAATGTAAAACTATATTAGATATGAGTACAGCACAACTATTGTTGGTATACTGCCTATCTTCTCTGCAAGTTGCTAATTATTACGAGCAGATTTGCAATAGCGCACGCGATATGGAGGAATACTCCCAAGTGGTATTAATAAAATCTATTTTCACATCAACACTCACCCTGAAAAACCAGTGATTCCATCCCTAATATTGCCACCCACGTTTCTGTAAGTGATTCTTAAATTAGATGAAAGAAGAAATAACCTCTATATTTATTGGAATAAAAATCGAATTAAAAAACAAAAAAGTATTCAAGGAAAAAGCGTTTGTATCCAACCTGATAATTTATATATAACATGTGGTAGAAATTTATCATTGAATTATATTATTATGTATTATATGTTTTATAGAGAAGAATATTGTAAAATTCAGTGATCGCCATAAGCAGCCTAATTACTGATCTATAGTATAATCATTTCTAGTACCAAGAGAGGAATATTAAGATTAGCAACTATATTTAAAGTAGCC
Source organism: Lasioglossum vierecki (assembly GCA_028455595.1). Classification (NCBI taxonomy): domain Eukaryota; kingdom Metazoa; phylum Arthropoda; class Insecta; order Hymenoptera; family Halictidae; genus Lasioglossum; species Lasioglossum vierecki. The sequence continues at coordinate 11,169,177 of CM052339.1, read as the reverse complement.
GAACTGTGTAATAGCTCTCACGAATACATACTTTTTACTATCATACTACTACTAATATTTTACGTGCCAGTGAAGAAAGAAGGGTTTCACTTACTTAAGCCCCTGTCCCATATCCCGGAGCACTTCCCTAGGTTGTCTATGACTTGCGGGTGCTCCATTTAACTCGTAATTTTTTAACTTTTTCGTATAACTATCCAATTTCTTTTGCAGTTGAGAAATACTGTGCGCTGACTTTTGATTCTTTTTCTCGAATACTGACTTAAGTCGTATAAGCTGTTGCTTGTCTGCATTGGCAGCTAATTTTAAATATTCATTTACATTCTCTGAAAGAAAATGTATATTAATAAATACTTTCCACCTCGAGTGGTATTGTCATAATTTGAACGAGTTGTCCAAATGTTCTACTTTGTGGTCAAGACTGGTGCTGCGCCAGATAACTGTTAATTACTGAAAATTACCATCACGTGTAGTTTGTTCTATTCTTATCAGCTCTCGTGTGTTGGCAATTTTGCTCTGGATATGCTCGATAGCTTGAGAAACACGAGCAGAATTTGAATCAACATCGTCAGTTATTAATTCAGAGGATCCATTCGACAAGAACGATTGCGTCGCGTGATACTGTTCCTGTAAATTAAACGACATTTATATTAGAATAATCCTTCTTAGTTTGCACACAACACTTGTAAACATTAAACACCACAAAAAAATTAATTAGAAAGAATTAAACTCATTCCACGCGTACAATAATACACATAGTGCCTAGTTCAAGACTCTACTTCGACGTCTTTAAGATTGAATTCTCCAGCTTCAAGACCACTTAGAACATTATGCAAATAGCTATTTCATTTCTTAACCTATAACCCTGATTATACAGTTGTGGTTGATGACCTTGCATTACAGTGTAATTGTCACAGCGTACACAACATCATCGCATTACATAAGCAGGCTCTTCGCATTACATAAAACTTCTGTTTGAGAAATCAGTATTATTGATTTTATATTTTCAAACGTATAATGTGAAAATACCTAGACTTTAAAGATATTATTTAAAAACAAAAGCAGATGGGTAAAATGCACCCACACGTAAAATTATTTTATAACATGAATTACATACTCCTTCGTCGTCGGTAGGTGGGTGAATGTTTGGCACAAACTCATCTGGTTCGGCAGTGATTAAATTGGTAGTTGCTTCATCCATAGCATCTCCTATCCGAATTACGGTTCCTGGTGATTTTTGCCTACTACCTTTCATGGCGATACTACCTCCACCACCACTACTTCCACTGCCTGTACTACCCTCCCCTGTTTGGGAACTGCAAATCATCACATTCAATTTTATACCATTGTCTAGCTAACAGGGTAGACTCGCTTTTCTAAGACTGCAAGAATGGGGTTTTTCAGTAATCAAAACTGCTAGATAAAAGATCAATCTAGGCTGCGATCACCCTCAAAAAGTCTTATTTTTACGTTTACGAAGCGTAAGTTAAGAAAAACCCCACCGTTGCATTATTGAGAAATGAGAATGTGCATTCGGCACCCTTGCAATCCTGGAAACGAGTCTACGTCCTTACTTATTCGTCTTACGAAAATGTGTAAAAGTACAATATACAGGATGTCCAATTTGAAGTTTCAACCTACAGAAGATTTGCGAGCTATAGTTTGGGAAATAATTGATTGCAAACCTTCAAACGAGACACCCTGTATGTGTTTCATTCTTCAACAAAACAGTGTTTGAAATGAAAGTACTTTTAATTCGAATGTATATGTTAAATACGAATATTTATATGGTGTATCCAAATATAGATAACAAAGTCTTACAGTGAAGCATTACGTGCTTTTGGCGGATGATCCAAAGTAGCTGATAATTGTTGATGCGAGGTCAATGTATTTCCTCTGTTGGGTGATGTACTGCGAGAACTATTCTTACTTGATGCAGTTACCATCAAACTAGCCATTCCTTTATTCTGAAAAAGTTTTCATTTGTCTACCAGAACAACAACAGTTACACTATTATTATTATATGTATATGTGTGATCCATTCTATTCAGAACTGAAAATGTTTCGAGTCCATTTTTTCGCTAGATTTATAACTTTTAATGGAAGAAATAAATGAAGTTGAAGTTGGTAGTATTTAGCACAATGTACGAATTTAGTCTGCATAGTATAACACTCGGATAACTGCAATGAACACTCTATCATGTCTTATCGTACTTCCAAAACCACATTTTTATCAAGTGTTATCAAAATTTGTCTCAAGTTCTTCCGTGTTCGAAATAATTATACAAAAACTTTGAGCTACACTTCCAAAAACCGGTCATGCCCGATATGGCTGAGATTTTGCAAATAGCTTCAGCTTACATAAAAATGAAATTTTTCGAAGAATGTATTTATCATTTTAATGTCACACACTCCTTGTAATTTTTAAAACTTTTATGCGTCGGTTTAGCTGAAGTTCTAAAAACAAGTTATTTTTAAACCCCGTTTTTCTATAAAATTTCAGCTAAATCGGACGTGACCGGTTTTCGGAAGTTCCGCAAAACTTTGTATTTAATTATAAAATTAATTTATCAATATACTACCGTTAATTTAATAATAATGTACATGTGGGTAACAAATAAGAAGTACTTTTGCTGTTATAGAACAAATAGAGTCATTGTGTTTGCCTTCGCATATCTATTTTAAGCTACAATTTTCTCTAAGGGTGATATTATCTAATCTGAACCTTGTGTATATATGTATGTATATATGGATTATACTTCTTGTCTAAAAATACTATATAGAACATTCCGAGTAGAAGCTGTCGCGAATGTATTCTTTTTATTAAAAATATTATTTAGTGTTAAAGAAAATATTTATTGTTCAATTTTCAAAATTTGAAAACTTACAATATTACAGTAGTAGATACCATCATCGATATAATATACTATACATAGTGAATTTCAATGCTCACCCTTAAGTAAAATAGCAAATAAAAGATTAGATTAAGAAATGACTTGTCCTATTAAAAGAGAGTCTGAGAAAATATTCAAGATGTAATCATTCGCATTCTATCACCTTTAACCCAATCCTTTAACCGATGAATCATTCTGATTATTATAATTAGACCAGCCACGGTGCTTCTTAACTGTGACTAATATAATATACAGACAGAATATGTGATACACAACAACAGTAATTACAATTCTGAAACGTGATCGAGATTTTTGAAAAGAATCAAAAACAATCATAAATTTGCAATAACCAAAACCGTCGAGAATTACTGCGAATATATACCATTTATTGTAGATATATATACCATTTATTGTAGATATATAATAATTTTAAAAAATTACATTTTACAATACTGCATTTGCGAAATATTTGATAACAGGTTCATCCAATTATACATTCTTCAGTTTGCACATACTCCATAATTCATTGATAATGGTTTGAAAAAAAGATAATAAATGTAAATACCATGCAATCATAAAAATGTCGTTCAAGAACGTTTGAACCGAATGACACAAATACTCCAATATAATACTGTTCTTACATAAACCGTGTATTTGCAACGAAAATAACAGTGCTCGTTCGTTCAGTTATGAAGTAAAAAAGTGAAAAAGAAAGAAATAAATAAACCAATAAATTTTATCTAAATGGAAACATGTTTCAACGATGAGAAATAAACGTTAACAGCAGAATTTTAAGTACGTAATTTATACATATTACTATTACTGTAGGTATACATCAGAGCTGGTTGAGATAGTAATTTAAATAGTAAATAATCCTGTTAATTTTAAAAACTATACATACAACTTTAAAAATAATTGTAATCGAAAATATTAACCCTTTGTACTTCCGAATTATTTTTCGATTTTGTTGCCAACAAACCTGCCTACTATTTCAAATGTTTTCGCACAGTTTCTCTACTGCTACTTACTTTGAACAACACTGTTTACTAACTCTGTTAAATATAGCTCTCCAACTTTATTATAATTTTCTATTCGTTATCGTCTCTACAAAATACGAATTAAATACATATAGAAACCCGTTTTATTTACATTTCTCACTGTCCGATACTGAGTCATATTGGACAAAGGAGTGCAAAGGGTTAAATAGCATTGGAAATATATATTTGGCGAAATAGTGGCAATTCTGGTATGCATTGACCGACGAATGACAATATATTCAGCAACCTATGATACATATTACGTTACTATCGCAACTTGTTTCCGTACATACGATGATATCATTGATGATTGTGTGAGTTCAAAGGAGGTATTGGAACCGATTGTCCCACCCCTTTCGCGATAACATCGTGGGGAAGGATATGGATGACGAATAAAAACAAACGATCTGTCAAGAATTGGACGGTGCGGGCTGGCACACGATTTTATAGAAAGATTCGTGAGACTTTACCTTCGTTACCGTCGGGTGCACGGAGCTCGTGGTTGAAGCATGTTTCATTCGGTGTTCGGTGTGACGGAGATTCAGAAACAAGGGGTTCCCTTTTCTCTCGCGGTTATTCCGTTTCGTCCGAGTTTCTGATGTTTCTGGTTCGATCAAGGGTTCACACACAAACACCGTCGTTATCGTTTTTCACGGGCGTGTCATCGCTCACCATTCGACATCGTCACACCAACCACTGCAACGTCAGTCACCGTAGCGTACCGCGAGGTTCTCACGTACTTGATCGATGATAAACTCATTCAGAAACACAATAGAACGCGCACACGATGCGACACATTCGCCGAAACCGCTTCGTTACTTCGCAAACTGGACAGTGGAATACGCCAAACGAGGCATGGAGCAACGAACGCGGAAGAGGGGGTAAACACAATCGATATTACCACTTGCACCGGAGTGATCTTTCGATTCCTAGGGATATTTTCTAGTAGCCTGCGATTCGTCGGTATCCCACTGCCGTATCTATGGACATGGAACCGGGCAAATTGAAAACACGCGATTACAAAATACTATTTCCAATATGCGCACGGAATCACGGAAATGAATTTGTTCGCGAGAATAACATGGACTTACGAAACGTCACGAGATTTATCTCCCTACGAATTTCGAGGATGCTGCGCTTGTATAATTTATTCGGAGAACTTTCTTCGCGTTGTTCAACGGTTTGCGTCGAGGCACGTGGAAACATCGGACCATTGATTACGACATATCTAACACGAGACTGTTTCGATAAATTATCCTATGTAAACGAACACCGTTATTATCTATAACAGAGAGGAAATTTCCTCTCCGTCTGTATCTACAATTTCGACGAGTTTAACAGGGTCCTTGAAAAGTTCCATTACGTTGAATCACTGTTCGTCGCTCAACCGCTGAAGCTTGTCGAGCAGGGAATTGCCAAAAGAATTTCGGTACAACGGGCTGACGGAGTCTAATAAACTGTAGGGCGTTTCGAAGTGTTCGGTTCCCACGATCGATGTGTCGTCGTGTCGATTACCAACGATGGAGAATCCAGCGCCGGACAACTCGATGCAGAATCCCAGCCCCTCCAACGTGGTCAAGTTCAAATAAATAAACTGATTCGTGCTTCGCAATTTCTCCGACAACTTGATGTCAGCTACATGTTGCTTCACGTCATCGATGACAGTCTGAGCTTCGAGCTTCCACTGTTCCTTGTCCAACACCTTATCCTCGTCTTCCTTCATTCTTTCGTCTTGGCAACGCTGACCGGTAGCTTTTCATCGATCAGCGTAATATTCTTGATCTTGATAGAATTGGCAACGAACCCAGTCTCTTGTTCACCGTTCTACACCCCGTGCGATCTCTCGTGCGTTGTTTTTCGCGCTGATGCGGCACGTGGGCAAGCTAGATTCAGGGTCAAAGACCTAGATCGGACGATTATGCAACTATTCGACGACGTATTCGTTTCCCAAGAGGTGTACGATATCGCTGCGTGGCAGCTACCGTGATCCGTGGTCAGTTTAGCTCAGTTTAGTCCTTGACACTGCGTGCGTTCTAAACTGCGTTACACCGCTCGGTTTCGCATAACCGGTCAGTACACATGCACTAAATGCACTCCGCATACTGACCACCAAGATTCTGCACGGCGCAACTTCTCGCTCGTTACCGCGTCATCTTTCCGCGTTTGCTCGATCCTCGAACAGGGGTCGTTCGGATCGGTGCTGTCTTTTTAAGGCGTCGGTACTACAGATTTCTGACGGTCCAGTCCGTTAGATTACCATTCTATGCACTTTGCAACTCCTGGTGCAGAGTTGTGCTAATTCAATTACATTGTATTTCAATTAAGTAATTGAATTACATTGTATTTCAATTAATAATAACTCAATTACGTCCTAAATGAATTACTATATAATTCAAATATGACGTAATTCAATTACTAAGTATTTCAATCAGATTTGTAATTGAAATACAATATAATTGAAATGCAATTTATAATTGAATTACAGTATAATTGAAATATACTATAATTGGAATGCAATTTATAATTGAATTACAGTATAATTGAAATATACTATAATTGAAATGCAATTTATAATTGAAATGCAATTTATAATTGAAGTGCAATTTATAATTGAAGTGCATTTTATAATTGAAGTGCAATTTATAATTGAAGTGCAATTTATAATTGAATTGCTATTTATAATTGAAATACAATATAATTGAAATATAATATAATAAAAATACAGCTCTCCAAATTATTAATTTTTTTTTTACGAAACTTTCAATAATACATTTGTGACATTTTCTGAGTAAAATGATATCAAACACGATTACAATGCTTTATGCAACAACTCGCTTTTATATCGTTTTCACCATATTTTGAATTATCCCCTAGTAGCACAAAAATATTAGATAAATATTTTTTTCAAATATTGGAATAATATTTTTTATCCATATTTTTTCATATGAGAAAAATATTCGATCGCAATATTGTATCCATGTACAAGAAATATAAATTGAATACATAAAAAGTATAAGCTAAATATTCAGAGAATATAAACTAGATATTTAAAAAATATAAAGTAAATGTGAATCCGATATTTGAAAAATATAAATTCAATATTTCAATAACATTCAATAAAATTTTCACATTTAATTACAAATTTTAACAAAAATTAAAAACTGTGAATATCTATTACTTTCTGTATACTGCTTGAGGGAATATTCCATTTTATATTCGAAAGGACCTTATTACAATTAAGAAATTTTTATATTATATTATATAATTTTATATAATTTCTGATATTACATAAAGATTTATTTTATAATAAGAAAAAAATATTATTTCATAATATGAAATAAATATTATTTGTATATTAGGTAAAAATATTCTACTTCTAATATGAAATAAAGATTCATATAATATTTAGAAAAAAATATTTTTCTAGTAACATGAAATAGATATTTCCTGCATATTTAAAAAGAAATATTTGTTACTTAATATAAAATAAATATTGTATGTATATTTAAATATTAAGAAGAGATTCAATCTTTTTTTAATATTATATGAATATGTATATAATATTTTGTGCTACTAGGGTCTTGTGATTAGTTGTGGGCACTAGATTCTTCGTTATCTTGGGACACTGCGTCCTATGCATATTCTACACCTATGCCAGGTGTATAAATATGTATGGTCCAAGGTGCAAATATAATACACAAATACCGAGACGAGAGAGAACGACTTAAAGATCCATGGATAGGTACTTAGCAGCATAAAGTGGTCTCGAAGGCTTGAAAGGAAGCCAAGAGGGCGAAGAGAGGTTCAAAATCGCAAGCTCGGAGGCTTAAAACGAACTCGAGTGGGTGAAGAGGGCTCAAAATTCAGAAACTCAAGACGAGAAAGAATTGGTCGAGTGCCAGAAATAGGTCAAAGTACAATGAAAATGTTGAGAGTAGGCGTGAGGAGATAGTAAAGGTGTGCGAAGATCAGCAATTTCACGGAAAAATCTCGGTTCCTCATTGTTACATCCTAAGTCTCTGTGCCTTTCTCGACGTGCACACGCGTTTTCTTAATTAAAATCAACTGCGCGAACAACTTGGCAAACAACCAGAGTGAAATCGGCGCTCGCCAAAAATTGATCTGGCAATCATTTAAAATTTATGACAAAGAACTTCTTGCGGCAATTGTATATGCTTTGGATATTATTAACACGGACGGACAAAGAGATAATTGCGTAACACTTGCATTCTATTAGAGATTGCACGAACATAAAGAAGGAAAAATAAGAAAATTCAAATATCTCCGTTGTTCTAATAATAAACAATCCAAGACGAAAAATATTTCTTTTAAAGGGACACATCATTGCGAAAGAAGACTTTATTAACCCTTTGCACTCGAGGGCTCCGGAGCGGAGCCATTTAAAATTGGTATTCAAACTCAAGGGCTCCGCTACGGAGACATTGTAAATAATTTGCAGTTCTTGACATAAAAACAAATTACAAAATGTAATAATTTTATAATTTTTTTATATATTATAATATTTGTGTTCATAAAGAATTAGAAAAATAATAACATACATCGATGACTTTTTTTTAATGCGTATATCAAACTCACATCTGAATATGATCTTTTCACTAAAATCGCTTCGAGTTGCTGGTAATACGAATGAACAAAACTTCGAGTGCAAAGGGTTAATTTGAATATTTCAATTTTATTTTCCTTTTCTAAATACCTTGTTTCGTGTAAAAACCACAAACAATCTTCTATATGAATGAATTAAACTATTCACCTTACGTAAAATTATTTAAATAAAGATTATAACTTCTATGCATTTATACACCCCGTGGCACAATGTTTAAGATCGGTGCCATTGATACCGATTTTCGAGAAAACATTCACAATTTAGAAGTGTAAATTATTTATAACTTTATTGAGTTAAAACTGATGCGAAATGAAAAGAGGTTTATTGAAAAATGAAACACAACAAAATAACATAAGCGTTCATTTATAATAACAAAGAAACGAACAAATAAACAAAATGTTATACTTCGGAATCGTGAATGTTTTCTCTACACCACGGGGTGAAGTAAGAAGAAAACAAAACTGGAAATACATTCAATGAATTCAAGAATCTTGTTACACTACTTTCGACCGGAGTTGTGCAGAATTACAATTGAATTACTCCAGAATTATAATTACAAAGTAATTGAATTAAATTGTAATTCAATTATGTTGTAATTTATAATTCAGATCTTCAGTCATAAAAATTACAATGTAATTCGTCAATTCCTCAAAATAAAGAATAAGTTTCAATTATGTTAAATTTCAATATTTCATATATACGGGGTACTCGACTGCCCCATTACATCGGAAAAGTTACGTTACTGATTGAATTATACTGTAATTCAATTAAAAATTTATTTCAATTATATTGTATTTCAATTATATTGTATTTCAATTATATTGTATTTCAATTATATTGTATTTCAATTATATTGTATTTCAATTATATTGTATTTCAATTACATTGTATTTCAATTATATTGTATTTCAATTATATTGTATTTCAATTATATTGTATTTCAATTACATTGTATTTCAATTACATTGTATTTTAATTACAAATCTGATTGAAATACTTAGTAATTGAATTACGTTGTATTTGAATTATATAGTAATTCATTTACGGCTTAATTGAATTACTATGAATTGAAATACAATGTAATTCAACTACGTAATTGAGTTACAATGTAATTGAATTAATACAACTCTGCTTTCGACTTGTTAAGATCATTCAAAGACGAAATACATTGTTATCTAAATTCTTAACGGACTATAGCACTTTGCTCACATCCGTCATCTGGTAAACGATGTAATCTTGTAACAAGGCATATTGTCTGAAGTCGGGTATATAAGAAGTATACATACTTGTAAGATTTGCTTACATAACTGTAACACGCGTCGATATTTAATACGTGTTTTTCTCGAATGCTCTTCCTGTTCGTATGAATTCGTAAATATTACGTCAAAGGCAGATTCTATCGAAGAAGCGTGTCTTTACCATTAAACTACCATCTTACAAACTCAGTATCGTAGCGTTATGTTAATCGTATCATCCAGCGTATGGGTCATGCGATGATTAACGTTTGCCTGCTTATTTCGCCTTTGTGCGAGTCATTCTTTCCATGAGTAACGCGAACAATTGGATTCTTACTGTCTCCGAGTTTTAGACTAGTCCCGACCCTAGTAGCACAAAAATATTAGATAAATATTTTATTCAAATATTGGAAAAATATTTTTCAAGCCACATTTTTTCATATGAGAAAAATATTGGATCTGAATATTGTATACATGTACAAGAAGTATAAATTGAATGTTTAAAAAGTATAATATTTGAAAAATATAAATTCAATATTTCAATAACATTCAATAAAATTTTCACATTTAATTACAAATTTTAACAAAAATTAAAAACTATGAATATCTATTACTTTCTGTGTACTGCTTGAGGGAATATTCCATTTTATCTTCGAAAAGACCTTATTACAGTTAAGAAATTTTTATATTATATTATATTATTTTATATAATTTCTGATATTACATAAAGATTTGTTTTATAATGAGAAAAAAATTTTTTTTTCATAATATGAAATAAATATTATTTGTATATTAGGTAAAAATATTCTACTTCTAATATGAAATAAAGATCCATATATTATTTAGAAAAAAATATTTTTCTAGTAACATGAAATAGATATTTCCTGCATATTTAAAAAGAAATATTTGTTACTTATTATAAAATAAATATTATATGTATATTTAAATATTAAGAAGAGATTGAATCTCTTTTTAATATTATATGAATGTTTATACAATATTTTGTGCTACTAGGGGAATCTTTAGCACATTCCCGTAAACGACGACTATAACTCTATAAGTAGAACTGTTCAATCTTCGTTCAAGTGCTGACAAAGTAGAACAACTTTTATTCGGATAAATAAATGACGACTGTAGCAATATTAAACTATATAGCCTGACAAAAAAGTCAAATGTGCTCAAAATGAAATTGATTATTTTTCATACCATTAGATACGGTCCCCAAAGAAAACATTTTGTGACATATCAAAAGGGGGCTCAAAAATCTTCTTTAGCATAATTATTATAATAAATCTTTTTTAACATTACAATTAGTGCTGCAACTTTTACCTGGGTATATGAGATACCTGGGTAGAGCAAAACTACCCGGCTTTACTTGATTATTAAATTAGTTATATATATATATTATATATAGTCAATCATCAGTCAAAAATGTCTATTTGTGACAGAAAAATACAATCGGAATCTGCTGGTGTTTTTCTCGATGTTTGCTCTACTTTGGGCTTATTTTTCTGTCACAAATAGACATTTTTGACTGATATGATGTACAGCGTGGCGCAGTTAACCTTCCTCTATCAAATAAACCCTTATACAGCTCAAAATATGCTCGTATAAAGTAAAAAAGCGAAGCCCACAAACTCATGTTTCGGTACAAAATCTAGTAAGATTCTAGTTACTTTCTAGGTATGTCACGTGGTGCCCCTTGCCTCGTAAGAACCTCCAATTTCCGGATTTTGAAGGAATTTTCAGACATCCTGTAGACTTTAAAAAATGATGAAATAAATGTCGGTAATTGCGGTTCGGTATTCACTTCACTGATCTAGTTCCACGTGAACTGGTGCAGTTGATCGCGAGTGACGATCGACTCGATATTGGCGAGGGGGAAAGCTGTCAAAGAAATCTGAACGAGGTTGCAACAGCTACCTCAGCCACGTAGACATGAAGACGGGCCAAGCTGAAACTGGGAGATGTGGGATCAGCTGCCGGAGCTGATACTGACGCAGATATTCAGTCACCTCGATCGCGAGGATCGCGCGAACGTCGCGCAAATTTGTCAGTCATGGAATCGTGCGCTTTCCTCGCCAGTTCTTTGGCGTTCCGTCACGGTCCTCATCGATCGTGATCTACGGGGTGACTTTCCATTGGCGGGAGAACTAGCCGTGCGTAACGTGTACATTTACCAGAGCGAGTTAACACTTCAACCTCGTGTCTGTTGAAACGAGTATTCGCGAATACAGTGGTACCTTGTTTATCTGAACTAAACGGAACAACGCGAGATTTTGTACAATGGAACAGTTATTTAACACGTTCCCTGCCGCGTGGGGCGTATACGCCCCACGCTGAACTTTCCGTTCAAGCCATTTGGTATTATCCACTCGCTTGGCATAATAATGTTCAACCAGTTATTTGTTAAACTAATTCCTAGAAAAATAAATTTATTGGTTTGTTGTGTTATTCATGTTAAACTATACAACTTTTCCTTGATAATTATGATTTTTGCACTATTTTAATTATTGTAAGGTATACGCCAGAACGCGACTTGAACGTCTTCAAAAAACGGTCTGGTAGGGAACGTGTTAATTAGAATGCTAGATTCGGTCGGTAATGATTTGCAATGGCGCACCTAGGATTTAATCTGGAGGGACGAGTTGAAGAAAATGACGAACTTAGGATGATTATATTCACTAAATTGCTAATGAAAGGGACTATCATTGTAGGTGTTTAAAAAAGGTGGTTCCATTTTAAAAAATTCAAGGTGACCTTGACATCTCTAAGAAAATGACGTCAAAACAAATTTTTTTTAGCATCGTGTCAACCCCATTGTACCATTCAACTTTGTCCTTACGAGATTTAAGTATCTTTAGAAACAACAAAGATATTTGATGTGGTAAGTTGTTCAAAATGTTTAATTTTACATGTAACATATCAAAAAAACTATCGAAATCAGAGAGGAAGCAGCTATTTCACGGTGTAGCTAATTTTCCGGTGTTTTGTTTCCTTTTTCTTGGGAGGGGGGAGAAGGACTTGGCCCCCTGGGTGCGCCACTGTTGATTTTTAAAATAAATAGCGTTGCTTTCGGACATCAGAGGTTCAGATAATTGAGGTAGTGGAAAAGGATGAAGTGCGAAACCTGTATACGATTAATATCTCTAGACAAAATATGGTCAGCATATGCGTGTTCTGGAGCTCGCATGGTCACGGCCATACATTCTGCCAAGAGAAGCTCGCATAACTCGCAACATTCAAGCCGAAGCTGGTACCGATTTCCTTACGGTTATTCGAGCAAAGAATGTCCAACTGAAAAAATTGATACTCACCGACTGGATCTTCAGTTGCAAATGGGGGAGCAGAGGGAAGCTCCTTAATGCCCTTGCTAATTTTTTAGGGTAACTCGTCTACATTTTCTATACACTATTATTGTTAGAACGTACATTAAAGCCTTGACTTGACTCGCAAAAGATTAACACTACCCAGTAAACAATTTGTTACTAAATTTTCAAGTTTTCCGAAAAAATTGAACAACAAATAAATCTTGCTCTCTTTAAAGCGAGGTCTAACTGGAATAATATTTGCTTTTTTTATCACAACTTGAACGACAAGGTTTACGCTGTTTACACACGAATTCTAAATTAATTTAGTTCAATGTCAGATTCGTGATTTGTTGGAAGCTTCTTATGAGGCAGATCTCGTGACTAAATTAACAGTGTTTGCTCGCAGACGTATAATGCTTACGTTTGACGAAATCTGCTTAGAGAAGATCTGGCTGACTGGGTAGACAGCGATTCTAACTTGATTAGCTAGCTTCAATTGCTTGTGTTCTACATAATCGATACGATTACGTAGCTGTCAGCACAACTTGGAAACGTTGAGTTTGCTAAATGCGAATCTCGGTGTGAGCGACGTGCTGCGGCTTCTAGCGAGCGTTTCCAAGGGTTCGAGTGAACATTTGACATATTTAGATCTTCGCGGCGCGTTCCGAGAATGGCAAGCACCTCACAGCAATTCCAGGTACAGTAATTAATTTGTAATTAACGATCAATATAATTAATACTTTCGTAGAAGCGACGATCCGAACGTTTGCGCCTACAGCAATTTTTAGTGGCGTTTTTTTTCACATTCACCGTCAGAGGTGGGCATTATTTGACGAAACAAATATCTCAAATATTATTTAATATTTTAGACTTTGTTTTGCTTAAAGAAAATAGTATTTTAAATATGATATAGAATTTCAAAAATAAAATATTTCTATTTTAACAATGGGAAGCACAAAATAAAATATTTCTATTTTAATAATCTGAAACACAAAATAGAATATTGTATTTTTTTTAACTATTTCTACTCATAAATCTATTGAATGCGAACCATTATTTTCAGCAACAATATTTAAAATTGAAATTGAGAATAAAGACAAAGTCCAAATATTTTCAATATTCTTAAAATTGAATACTATTTGAAAAAATTACTGTCTCAAATAAATTATTATATTTTCAAAACTTACTGCATCAAATAAAATATTTTATTTTCAAAATTGTAGACATACTTTAAAATAAATACGATTATATATATTTTATTCAAAATACTATTTTCCCCAGCTCTGGTCACCGTTCGAATGCTGAGGGTCAAATGATTCATAGAAAATATTTTTGAAAACCGCGGTGTAGTGGAAACGTTTGAAACGCTTCTTAGAAGAGTATTTCAGGATTGAATCAAGGAACGAATTCACCAACTTCTCGAATAATAAACTTTCAGATATTTACGGATGTTCGGCCGGTTTCTCGCGTTGACCGTTCTCAGACTCGATTATCCAGCTCTGTCGGATCAAACGCTGAACGCTTTGGCGAATGCGGCGCCGAAATTGCTGAAAATTTTGCACATATCTGTGCGAGACTCTGACTCCAGACACCACACAGTCACGGACACGGCTTGGCACAATTTGGCCATTGTGTGCCCCGACCTAACAGTCTCCTACACGATAGGTACAAAATCATACAGAATTATGTGCATACAGTGGGGATAGGCAGAATATTACTAGAATATTACTAGAAAAACAAGTGAGAAAAAAAACACTGTTGTTGTTTGTCCTTATACGAACGTAATAGGAGCTGTGTGGGGGCTCATTATAAAGAGGAAGGTTGATTGTTCTAAGGTGTACTCATGATTTCAGTAAAAAAAAATCGTTTTCTATTAAAAAAATACATGGGAACCTGATGGTGGTTGTCTCGATTTTTTCCCTCTACTTTGGACGCTCATATTATTAATTATAAACATAATCTCGTTAAATCATGAGTGCACCGTACAACAATCAAACCTCCTCTTTATAATATGGTCAAACAACTGCTTGCCGCAAACACTGTTTTCACTTGTTTTTCTAGTAATATTTGCATGTACCTTACCCCCTTAACCCCTCGCTACATGATTTTTTAAATTGGGATGAAAAAATTAAAAGAAAGTCAATTTTTGTGTTTTATTTAAGGGAGAAATATTGGAGAAATTTAAAACAACATTTGCATAAAAATAAACATAGAAAGAAAACACATTATTTGGTTTACTATAGACCAGATTTGTAACCTGTATCAGATATGATAAACTTTTTTGAGGCGCTAAAGCAATTAATTCACTGCATGGTATGAGAAGAAATTTTTTCAAAAATTGGTCGGAATTGTAAAGAATTGTTTCATGGAAATCGGCTTGACGCGAAGAAAATCAAAAGACATTTAGTTAATACTAAACCTATCACCACCGCACTATGGGGCAAACGGAAAAATGCTGTGTTAAAATCAAAGATATTTCGATAGAAATGAGATAGAGCGATGAAATTTTTTTTAAATGAAAGCTGAACCTTAAAAAAATTCATTAAACTTGCACAAGTTCAAGAAAATTGTGGTTTATCCAATACTATGACACATCATTTCCAGTAGATTCTTTCACGATGATTTTAAATCTGGTCTCAAAATTTTTCTACGACCTCAGGATTAAAAAAAATATCGAATTATAGTTAAACAGTTAAACTTATATTTTTTCCAAGGTTAAAAAACATTCGTACCACAATCTCCCTATTTTTCCATATTCTACATTGTTTCAGCTTTCATTTTTAAAAAATCTCATTTGTATTGGAAGTTCTTTGATTTTGACACAATTTCTTCCGTTTGCCTAAATTAGGCAAACCTAAATTTAAAATGACTGGTTCCAAAAATAAATTGAGACTATCCTGTATGATAAGAGCTAAAGAACACGATGCTGTACACCATTTAGCTTTTTAAGTTTGATTTCTAGTTAATATCTCCCATTACGAGGATATGTGCTATTTGCTGCTACCAAGCGTACCATTGGCTAGGTTTCAAATGTTCAGCGGACACGTGTGGGATCAGAGTAGATCACGTAATTTCCGAAGCACCGTGGGATTGCTTATCACCCATTACACCAACACGCTAGGTATAGAATAAATTTTTCGGAATTCTTATGTATTATACTGTCTTCAAATGTTTCGCGTGCACTTCCGAACTTTTTACAAGTAACATGTCGATTTTAATGAAATTTTAATATAATATAGCAGAGTTGTGCTAATTCAATTACATTGTAATTCAATTACGTAGTTGAATTACATTGTATTTCAATTAATAGTAATTCAATTACTAAGTATTTCAATCAAATTTGTAATTGAAATACAATATAATTGAAACACAATGTAATTGAAACACAATGCAATTGAAACACAATGCAATTGAAACACAATGCAATTGAAACACAATGCAATTGAAATACACTTTGTAATTGAATTATAGTATAATTGAAATACAATATACTTGAAATACAATACAATACATGAACACAATGTATTTTATAATTGTGCTCCATTGCAATTACGAATTACATTGTAATTTAATTGACTGAAGATCTGAATTATAAATTACAACATAATTGAATTACAATTTAATTCAATTACTTTGTAATTATAATTCTGGAGTAATTCAATTGTAATTCTGCACAACTCTGTAATATAGAACACTAAATAATATTTGACACGTATTTTTTCATAGAGGCTGAGATTCATGTTGAGGGGATGAAGGTAGCTTTCAAAGTTGGGGTGGAAAATCCGATTTTATTGAATATCTCCGAAAGTACTAGGCCCCTCATTTTTTGTCGATAGAAACCCCGTGTAGAAACAGACAAAATAATATGTCTACTATGACCGCGGAATTAAAATCGGCGTGTTACGATTCGGTAACCTCCCTTGTTAGTTTGAAAACTTTAAGTGTTTCAAGCATAAACAAATTTGTCGATTTCACTAACAAATATCTATTCTGCATTAAAGTAATTATTTTCGTGGATTAAAATTCCTTTCATTGAACTTTAACTGAAGGTTAAATTATTTTGTTCGATGAAGATGTTTAATCAATTAATATAAAACAATGTTGTCACGCAGAGTCATCATTAATATTCAAAATCATTTAATACTGTCTTCCATCTGTTATCTAATCTCTTGTACGGAAAGAAAATAATGCGAAATGTTAAAGGTTTACGTTCTTCTAATTTCTGTAAAAATTGTGTTAATGCATAGAAACGAACGTCTAAAATATTTTACCTGTCACTGTAGCGGAAGTAATGTTGCAACTGAGAAATAATCGCGAAATGTTGGATGACCTGTTGATCTGCATGTTGGCACATTGTAAACAATTAAGAAGATTGCAGTATGACGGTATACTGAGGAATCTCGATACTTTGCGAGATATATGTCAGCTCCAAGCTGAAAGCAAGACCCGTAAGTAGGAAATATTTGTTTATAAACACACGGCGGATCTTTATGCATTAATGAAGAAATGAACATTCGTGCATACTAGGTTATCGAAGTGAACTCTCTAGTTTCAAAAATAATTCTGTTCGAGCTTATACAGTAGATTCAAAAATTATTTAAACACTACATTTCCGAATTTTGGAAAAAGATCGATATTGAAATCGTAATGATTTCGTAAAAACAAATGGCGCACCACAAGCCTGGATTAATTTTGCTTTAAAATTCAGTCATTAGATTTATAATGTATCAATTACATATTCAATCAATTCCCATGAGAAAACACGTTTATAATTTCAATAACTGTCAAATAAAAGATCTAAAATGGGTCATTTGACTCCTCGTGGTAGGTTTATCGTTGAAGGATACCCCTGCCCATTGAAATCACGAACTTGATGTTGCAAAATATAATGGAGAACCTTATACCCAGTGTTACACATAAGAATACTAATCCCACATCACAAACTACTAACGTAAAGTACTTACAAGATTTTCAGAATCTTCCGTTCCTCCGTCGGATCCATAGGTCAATGACATTTATCCGAATACGTCTTAATCACTAAACACTGCACAACACGCTTTCCGAAATCGTGACAGTGAACGCGATGTTACCCCAACCAGGGTCAAAGTAGTACTGCGATTGTCAATTCGAATTTTTCGGGTGTGATTTAGGTGGGGGATGTGGGTTTTGTTGATTGGACGCGGTCGTGCCGGACAAGTGGGAGAAATATGAACGGTCCGCGGTATGGAGTGGTGGAAAAAACCTCGTCCTCATCCCCTATTTGGTCCCTAAGTGTTTACTTCTCTAGAAGGGGACATAAACTAAGGAGCGTACAGTTTTCCTATGTAAAAAAAAGAACGTGAAACGATCGCAAAAAATCCGTGTATTTTTCTAACAGCGAAATGGGCCGTTATTTTACTCGCGTTGGACAATTCCGCATTTATAATCTCGCTTGTAATATATTATAATATTATATAATATATTATATTAATATAATTAATATATTATATTATATAATTAGTAATATATTATATTAATATAATTAATTATATATTATATATTTATATAATTATATATTATATAAATTATATATTATATATTTATATAATTATATATTATATTAATATAATTAATATAATATATATTATAATATAATATAATATAATATAATTATAATATAATCTGCTATTTTACTATAACTTTTGAACGATAAAAGATCTCATCGATACAGTCAGGTGAACAGTAATAAATCTTTTCTCTACACATACAACCCCACACAATCAAATTTTATTCCTTTGCGAAATGCATTACGTAAATATAAACTTTTGAGATACACTGTACGCTGTGATAATCGTGATGATTGTTGTATAATTTTTGTGAAAATTTGTTGCAGGCTTTCGTACGATTCACGTGAAGCCCCGCAATGTTAACACCCGGAATCGCATAATTTTGAACGACATCAACTACCAATACGACCACAAGATGGTGGAACAAGGAGTGGATTTTCGCATTGAAGATCCGGCCTCGGTTTTAGTGTTCTATTAATGTGTGTTTGGACTATTTTGGCTGTTAACGACCGTTATCTATGTACCTGACGTCACGCAATACCACAGCCAAACAATAAAAATATTATCTGTCACTGTTGGTACAATTGTTATTTTTTCATTCTAGAAATTTACTTTTAACCCCTTGCCCTAGGATATCGTGTCAGACTCGTGATGAAGATTCTAAACCGAGTGTAATAATTATATAATATATAATTATAATATAATTAGGTAATAAATGCACTGTATTATGAAATTTCTTTTTTTATTCGACATAGAATCCTTAACAATTGCACCGACGTTATTTCCGTGATAATAAATATAGCGTTATAAAATAGCTCCACTGTAACAATTTATAGAAACATCTAGAAAAGCCTTAAATAATTTTCTAAAAGCTGTTACAATATTATCCCTGGGTCTGATGAAAATCGTTAGTCGCTTCGTCAACTGTAAGACAGGTATACAGTTTTGCAAATTTTAATTCTAATAAATAGAGTATAAAAACCGTGTATAAAAAAGTAAAAAATCTAAATATCTAGATTATCACATTATGTTATTAATATCATTTGTAAAATATTCACCCAATTTAAGAATATCCAATACATGTTGGATATCGGTACTAAGTCGAGATTAAGATTACGATGATATTATCGTTAGGGGAATACGAATAGTTATTTCCTATTCTTAGAAAAGACTGTAGTGAAGCTCGGATATCTCAAAGGAACTGGATTTATAAGGACCAGTATTGAATACTATAATCGAGGACGGTATTGCGATTGCAATGATTGCAAACATGTATTGCAAGCAGACTTGCAAGCTTCAACTAATGAGTTAATGAACAATTGACAATCTCCCCTGCTTTCGATGAGTACGATACATATAACGCGAGAAATTCTAGCACAGTCAAGTTATCGTAGATAAGCTGCTCGTAATTCTATAGAACTATAGACAGTAATATCTCCCTGTAAAGTAGTACACTCTCTCTCTCTGTAGCTTTAGTACTACCTAGTACAGGCCGGATGGATAAAACAGAGAAATTAAAGTATTAACCAAATTGATAAAACAGAGTAATTAAATTTAGCACCCTTCTTTCGCTGTTCACGCTTCTAAGCTAACAAATAATTACACTGCGGATCTATTATGCAAAATAAAAATGGTCCTTGTGATAATTATTTATGATAACCTTAAAATGGTTACCCTTATCCGTCCCACATTTCACCAACTAAATTTGTCACTCACTCTCAAATTGACACAATGACACAAAATAATTTCAATGTTTTTTTTTTTAATCAAATTGATGAGTTAACATTTACGTCTTAAGGGGGGTTTTCGGTTGTGTTCCGCATGAAATCAATAAAAGTTACACGAAGTTCGAGAAGATTTACCTACAAATAACAGAACAGTATAAGCTATTTTGGCAAAACTGTGTCAAATTGACACAAGGGACGGATGAGAGTTAACGAAGGAGAAATCATATATTGACGTCTTCGATTTTAAAAATCTTCCAACAATTATGAATTCCATCTACTCGATTTTTCTATAAATGCATAAAGATCCACAGTCTACTAATAAAACCATACATGTTACGATGTGAAATTGCAAAAGACGTACATTTGGCAAGGAGAGAGCAAGGAAATTGTCATACCGATTTAATTGAGACTCTGTATACTTATAGATCTCGATCTTCCATTTACGAATATACACCATTATAGACGCTAACACTCAATAGTTTTTAAGATATACATAAACAAAGTTAGAATACTTATTTTAGAGATATATAACGAATTAATTTCTGCTAAATTATTTACAATTTATTAATACGTTTGTTCTTTAACTTGTATATAAATAAATGTGCATTATCTTACGAACAAGTTAATGTTACACAGCGAATTTATTTATAATTTATTAATCCTTTTGTTCTTCAACTTGCAATAAATGTGCAATCTTATATAGACAAGTCAACGTTACACAGCTAATAAATAATATAAATAAATATGAAAAAAAAAATTTCACCAAACGAGAATCGAACTCTAGCCCACCGGGTGGAAGTCTCGTTGTATACCACTTAAGAACTTTGTTTATGAATATCTGAAAACCTATTGAGTGTTAGCGTCTATAATGGTATATATTCGTAAATGGGAGATCGAGATCTATAAGTATACAGAGTCTCAACTAAATCGGTGTAACAACGTTCTTGCACTTTCCTTGTGAGTACGAACAGTCTTGTTTGTCATATTTTTAAGAGTGAATAAAGACTGTAAGCCTCGATAAGCATTTTTTCTTATACACCAGTCATTCTAACTGGTGTTGGTAGAAATAGGTATATTTAACCCTTTGCACTCGGAGCTATTTTACCTCGAAAATCAAACGTTTCTTCTGACCCAGAATATTCCCATTCTCTATGATTTTTCAAACTTTGGTAGATATGAAATTGATATAATATCTCCTACAATACTTAAATGTTTAGTAATTGGTTAGATACCGACGTATCTAATAATGTAAACAATATTTTAAATAATAGTACAGCAATTTTTAGTGGCGCCTCTCGAGTGCTAAGGGTTAAATATCTGGTTAATCTAGTGTTAAGCTTTAGCGAAATGAACAACGAAAGTTGGGCCTTTTCAAATCGAATCCATCATGGATGGATAATCGTGTAGATGATTTATGAAAATGATATGACTCACGGACGAAAGCTTGAACAGCAGTGCACTTCTCAGCGACAGGACTTCATGTGAGTGTTCAAAACGGTCCTCGTCACGAATCCTTTCCCGCAGCGGGTGCAAACGTAGGGTCGTTCGCCGGTGTGATAACGTTTGTGAACGACTAACGTCGATCTTTGAGTGAAAGCTTTGCCGCACTGATCGCACGAGTACTTCCGTTCGCCTGTGTGAGTCACGTTGTGTGTTCTGAGCAGAGTCTCGCAAGCGAAACACTTGCCGCACACCTCGCAGGTGTACGGTTTCTCGCCTGTATGCGAACGATTATGGATCTCGAGACCTTTCGCGGTTTTCAGTTCTTTGCCACAAAGGGCGCAGAGGTAACGGCGCCTCTCGTAATTGGGCGTGTCTCCGTGTGCCTTCACCTTGTGCTGTTTCAGCACCGATTTATATTTGTAGACTTTCCCACATACGTCGCACTTGTGCATCGAAGACTGTTGCCCGCCGTCGTCGATCTTCTCCTGGATCAAGGCCGCCGGGTCGTAATGATAGAGTCGATTGTGCTCCTTCAGACTATGCATAACATTTATAGCTTAGTAGGGTGTTTTGCTTGAAACACGTACATTTGCAACTTATACATCTTTCTCGCTCCAACGCGATTATTTTTGCTCAAGCTTCTCGAAATTATAAAGATGCTTTTGTGGTACATGATTAAATAAATATATTTACCAGGAGAGTGCAAGGACAGATTTAGTTGAGACTCTGTATACTTATAGATCTCGATCTCCCATTTACGAATATACACCATTATAGACGCTAACACTCAATAGTTTTTAAGATATACATAAACAAAGTTAGAATACTTATTTTAGAGATATATAACGAATTAATTTCGGCTCATTTATTTATAATTTATTAATACGTTCGTTCTTTCACTTGTATATAAATAAATGTGCAATATCTTACGAACAAGTTAATGTTACACAGCGAATTTATTTATAATTTATTAATCCTTTTGTTCTTCAACTTGTAATAAATGTGCAATCTTATATAGACAAGTCGACGTTACACAGCTAATAAATAATATAAATAAATATGAAAAAAAAATTTTCACCGAACGAGAATCGAACCCTAGCCCACCGGGTGGAAGTCTCGTTGTATACCACTTAAGAACTTTGTTTATGAATATCTGAAAAACTATTGAGTGTAGCGTCTATAATGGTATATATTCGTAAATGGGAGATCGAGATCTATAAGTATACAGAGTCTCAACTAAATCGGTGTGACAACGTCCTTGCACTCTCCTTGTTAGTAGAGGAGATGTTATAATACGAACCGCACGAAGTTCAAATAAGTTTAATCTTGTTATGTTTATAAGGCAACATGTACCGGCTACTTGTAAAGCTTGGTAGGTTTAGTGTTAATAATTAATTGTTCCCAGATTAGGATTTATCTAACGAATTTTTCTAGTAGGTTTAGTAGGTAGATAAAGTGTGTAATTAACTGATTCGTCCACGGAGATAATCAAATCTTACTTTATCATTTTGTCTACTCAAATGTATCATGGATTTAGTTGTACTTTGTGCAGGTGCCGTGTATTTTTCAAGTTCTATTTCTTCAAAGATTTCGCATGATAATTAAAAGATAATGTTCCTTTCCAATTAGTTGTGCTTTATCAAAAGGAAAACTGTAATCGATGGAAAGAGGGAAATACCTGTACACGTCATCGAATGTGGTGCCGCAAGCGTTGCACTGTTGATATTGCATAAAGTTGTGCATGGTCGTGTGCGTCATCATCGAGTCTTTGTCAACGAAATTCTCGCTGCAGATTTCACAGGTGTACTTGACGTCTCTGTGATGCCGCTTCGTATGCCGCTCGACGTCGATCACGTTCACCCCCATGAAACTGCACTGGCCACAAGGGGTTGTTTTCGGTGTGTGAGATTTTTTCACGTGAGCGTTGAGCATAAATTGTTGCGGGTACGTTTTCTCGCAGGTGACACACTTGAAAGGCCTGTGGATACCGTGGACGATCCTCAAGTGAGCCACCAGCCTGGTCGCGAAGTGAAACTTTTCTTGGCAAAGGTCGCACACTTTCTCGTTACCCTCGAATCTGCTATGTTTCAAACAGTTTTCGATTAATTTGAGTGATTCTCCTAGGGATCAAATTCATTTTTATTTTATCCCTGTTTCCCACAATCAATGCAGAAGAAGCTAGTACTTAGTTTCCACAATTGATATACAATTACAGTATTTTATGTATATAAGTCCCTAGCACGGGTCTGCCGAGGGACATATATCCATCAGGGACACTATTCTTTGACCGTTGCCGAACGGAGAGGACAGCCGAGCTCGAGAAGCCTTGGTCGCCGAGATAAACACCCAAGTGTAAACACAATGTGATCAGAATTTCTAACTTCCTTATTTTTCATTATTTTTTTATGGAACTTAAAGTTCCATGTTTGTGGCATTTTTCTGATTAAAATAAAAAAAATGCCACAAATATGGAACTTAAAGTTCCATAAAAAAATAAGGAAGTTGGAAATTCAGATTAGGCGGTCTCACCGAGACACCCGAGCCGCATAATATCATACTTCTCGGCGACCGAAGCCTCTCGAGCTTCTTGGCTCCTCAAGGGGGTATACCCCGCAGTAGTGGGGATAGATCAGGGACTTTTATGGCTCAAACTTTTGGGACATTTACGCATAAAATACTGTACAAAGTACTGTGTACATTCGAATAAAGGGGCTGTATGATTTCATAAGAAATATATTTACAAAGACTAAATAAAAACCTAAATAAAAAGACTAATATTTGAATATACAGCGTGCCGTAATAAATTAATTGTATTAAGGCATATCGACAAATCAGTTTGATAGAAATATATAAAATAAAACTCACTTCTGTTCTGGATCCAGAAGAACGTCAAGGCTCTTGATTCTGAATTCGTCGCAATCCTCGTGCTTGACAGGATCAGTGATCCAGTGGCTGGAATTAGTGATCCTTCATTGATAATGGTGCACATTTACAAGAAGCATCATGAATGCTTTAAATATTGGTAATGAAATATTATGTATACATTCTCGTCGAAAATTCGTGGAAGAACCCTTCGATGCTTTTGTAAATGCGTGTATACAAATATGGCGTTACAATTTATTCGAAAAAATTAACCACAGTCATTCGTTCGTTTAACATTACAATTTTTCAATTAGATTTGGAAACAATAAAAATAGAACGGGATTTAGTACTTCTTTTGACTTCTTAAAAATTACTATGCAATATCTTTATTAAGAACAGTAATACACAAATGAGATATCATAAACGTTAAGAGTAGATTCTAACATTCTTTATATTCGTATAAATTTGTCGGTCATATTTTAAGTAATTTATATTTTTTATATTTATACGTAAAGTAATTGTATATTGTAATTAATAATAATTAATACTGTTAAAACTCGAATAAACACACGGTAGATATCTCGATCGACGAGCACTAATGCACGTGAAACAAACGTTTGCGACTTGTCTAATTTTCTATTTTTTTTATGGAACCTTTACCACTTTATTTGTCTCGCGTTCGAAGTGACAACTTCTTTAGGCAAAACGCAAAATAAATGAACGTATTCGACGTATTCAAATTATTAAGAGAACAAACCAACCATATGTGACTGATTCCACAAACTAATTTCATTCAATCAAAATCTCTATATAAAAGTTTAGAACGCGTATTTGTCAACTTTGTCGAATTCTGCATTCTCCAACACGTCCACTTTCGGTTGAATTAGATCCAAATCATTCGTTTTTTCTTGACTCTCTTGAAGCTCCCTAGATCCTGCCTGCAATTCTTCAATGTAGTCCGCAATGAGCTTCCTCACGGGTACAGTGGGCATTGGCGGCAGTAGCCCAGGATGTGTCCTTCTGTGATTCAACAAACTCGCCTGCTGAGTATAGCACTGTCCGCAAGTGCTGCAGACATACGGTTTCAAGGTAGTATGTGTCAGTGTGTGTTGCTCCTGAGTGCTTCTCCAGCGGAAGGATTTGCCGCAGAATGGACAGGAGAACGGTTTGAAGTCTGCGTGTATATACATATGGCCTGCGAGTTGCCTTTTCCATTTAAAAGTCATGCCACACAAGTGACACGCTACCTGATCCATCTTCTCGTGCCAAAGCATATGCTGGTCCAAGTTAATCTGACTGAACATGTTGCGTTTACATTTTTTGCACTTGAAATCTTGTTTCATGTGTGTGTTTCTCATGTGCGTGAACAAACCAATAGCTCTTTTGAAAACTTTCCCGCAAATCTTGCAAGTGGCAGGGGTTACATCGGTGTGCTTGTATTTCATGTGCTGCGTCAGACTGGTCTTCAGCCTGAAACATGTGTTGCATATCGTGCAATTGTAGGGCGAGGTGGAGATGTGATTATTGATGACGTGGTCCTTTACTATCAACCTGTCCGTATTACTGAACTGGCAGATCGTGCACCGATACATCGGTGGCTCGCATTTCTTGTCGATTCGTATCTTGTTGCTGATCTGTCCCCTATGGCCGTAGAATGCGTTCTCCTGATCGAAGATCTCACGTACTCTACAAGTTTTCACGTGTACCGCCAACGAATTCTTGAGATCGAACTCTCTCTTGCAATAATCGCATTTGAAGGGTCCGACGTATCGTAACATTGATTTCGCCCGTACCTTTCGAATCGATTCCAGACCAGATGTCCAATCGTCATCAATGTCTCCTATTCTGTATTTTCGAAGAGAGTAACGAGACTGTCGGTTCGCTGCAGTTAGTTCGTTGTCAGGATCCTTCATAGGGTCCATCAGAGGATTGTTCATTAATCTAAAAAAGACCAAACGCAATTTCGTTAAAGCGTGCCGCTTAGGGCATAGACTGTAATCGTTAGACTGCAGATATTTATGAAAAATCAAATTTGTTTGCACGAACTGCAAGACGTAAGAACCAGGGAGTAATTTATCTCTTACGTCAGTTGTTATATTTGAGTATCTAGCATGCCGTAATAAATTAATTGTATTAAGGCATATCTACAAATCAATTTGACAGAATTATATGAAATAAAACTCACTTGTATTTTGGATCCAGAAGAACGTCGAGGCTCTTGAGTCTTAATTCGTTGCGACCCTTGTGCTGGATAGAATCAATGATCCGGTGGCTGGAATTAAGGATCCTTCATTGATAATGGTGCACATTTACAAAAAGCATCATGAATGCTTTAGATAGTGGTAATGAAATCTATGTATACATTTTCGTTGCAAATACATATATGGAAGAACCTTTAGAACAGGATTGAATATTTCTACAAAAAGTCTCCTCACGGTTTGTGATTGATAGAAGAGGATTGACTCCTTAAAAAATACTATACAATATCTTTATTAAGAATTATAATACACAAATGATATCATAAGCTTTATGAGTAGATTCTCACGTTCCTTAAGTTCCTACATTTCTTTCGATATTCTTCAATTATTAATAAAGGATTACAACTCTTCTACTTTTCTATTTCTTATCTTTGAAACTTTTATCACTGTGTTCGCCTCGTTTTTAAATTGAAAACTTCTCTAGGTGAAATGCTATTCGGGTAAACTCGAGTCGAGACAGTGTGGTCTTATACGCACAGTTCTGGTCTGTATTTTGTAATTAAAATGATGCCAAACATGATATAGATACGATCATAATTACATTGAAGATCCGTCGAATCTCAATCCCTCTTTCTTGTTAAATCGCTATCTTTCTCTACGCTCAGTACACTAAAAAGAATGTAGCACCTTTTCTAGAACTAATTTCTTGAAGAATACGACAGTTTAGAGACACCGCTGTATCACACTTTATTATCTGTTCCGTAAGGCCTCGAGCTGCGATTTCTCGTGTATCTTGCGGTGTTTCTTGAGGAAGCTGCCGGACACGAATCCCTTTCCGCAATCGTCGCATTGATAGGTCCGTTCTCCGGAATGGTACCTGAGATGCAAGATCAAAGAGGTTCGTTGTGTGAAACCTCTGCCGCACTGCGTGCACACGTGGGGCTTTTCGCCAGTATGTATCCGCTGATGAATGATGAGGTTCTCCTTGCTGGCGAACTGTTTGCCGCACAGATTACACATCGCGACCTTCTCGTTCACGTGGCCGCGCCGATGCGCCATCAGCCTCCTCTTCGAGGACAGCACCGCGCCACAGAGATCGCACAGATGCTCGCTCTTCTCGCACAAACCGTGCTGTTTCTTCAGGTGTCTGCCGAGTAACAGTTTCTGGGCGAAGCTCTTCAAACAAATGCTGCAGACGTGCTTGTGGCCCGCCTCGCTCTTCGTCGCATCGACGGGCAGAACGTTCGCGTGCTGCAGTCTCAGATGCGCCATCAGGTTCTTCTTGTACGGATAAGACTTGCTGCAGTGCTCGCACCTGTACACTTCCTTCCTCGTGTGAACGTTCACGTGCTCCAAGTACTCCGTCCTCAGGAAAAAGCCTTTACCACATTCCTTGCACTCGAACGAGTATTCCTTCGAGTGTCTTCGCCGGTGACACTCCAGGTTCGATTTCTGGTTCGATCTGTAATCGCACAGGTCGCAGGCGAATCGTTTCAAACCTGTGTGGATCAGCTTGTGACGAGCGATGTTCATCGGACTTCTGAACGTTTTGCCGCACTCGTCGCAGCTAAACGCCTTATCGATCCCGTGCAAGTTCTTCAGATGCTCCACGAGCTTTCTTGTATGGCAGAAACAGGCGCCGCATTTCACGCACTCGTGGATCGCTCGGGACGTTGATCTTCGCATTCTGAAACACGTCCGGCATTGAAATTTCTGAGACTGTGAAGGGCGCAGACTGCGCTCGGAGACTGCAGATGCGTTTTCATATACTTTATAAAGCAAGCGAGTTATTTGGGTGATCTGTTTTAAATGCCTCACCCTCTCTCTATATATAAATATGTATATAAGGTAATTGTTTATTTCTTAAAGAATATACGAAAGAGGTACATTGTTTAATTGCGCAATTGTATCTGAAATGTCTATTACATCTTTCGATAGAATGATAACGCCACTTAAGACTATTGTTCTTAATATCTTGACAAACTAGGAATCTGTACCCATCCACGTAATCTGTACAATACGTGGTTACAAAAATCGATGTCATAACCGTGTTAGATAGATCTTAAATATGCCTTATGTAGAACCGATAAAAAAAAAACTCATGATTTAAGAACCACAATTGAAGGTAATGTGACTCAAAGTCTGTTTGTTTTCCATAACGCTAGTTCAGAACGTGTTCTTGCAACCAGATTGCGGATGTATGCAGTCACAGCAAAAACGTAGTCAGCGAAAGCCAAATAAGAGAACGTATTCACTGTATTCAAATTATTAAAAGAACAAGAAAATTTTTATATTACTGTATGGTCTTGCAACAGAGGCAATTTATATTTTGCATAAAAATCCACAAACTCTTTCCATCAAGATCTGTACATAACAGCTTAAAACACGTATTTGGCAAATCTTATGAATCCTGCATCATTCCGAAATTTCCACTTTCGGTTGAATTAGATCCAAACCATCCGCTCTTTCTTGATTCTCCTGAAACTCCCTGGATGCTGCCTGCAGTTCTTGAATGTAGTCCATAACGAGATTACCCACGGGTACAGTGGGCATTGGCGGCAGTGGCCCAGGATGTGACCTTCTGTGACCCACCAAACCCCACTTCTGAGTGAAGCTCACTCCGCAAAGGCTACAAACATACGGTCTCAAGGTAGTGTGTACCAGTGTGTGTTGTTCCTGCTGGTATCTCTTGCGGAAGGATTTGCCGCAGAATGGACAGGAGAACGGTTTGAAGTCTTCGTGCATATACATGTGTCCCGCGAGTTGCCTTTTCCGTTTAAAAGTCATACCACACAAGTGACAGGATACCTGATCCATTTTCTCGTGCCAAAGCATATGCTGCTCCAAGTTGATCCTGGTGAACATGTCACGTTTGCATATTCTGCACTTGAAACTTGGATTGGTGTGCTTGTATTTCATGTGTGCCCTCTTAGAGTGTCCCTTTTTGAAAAACTTTCCACAAACGTTGCAAGCGGAAGGCGCTGAGTCGGTGTGTTTCACGTATACGTGCTGCCTCAGTTCGGTCTTCAGCCTGAAACCCTCGTCGCACGTCGTGCATTTGTAGGGTGCAGTGCTGCTGTGATTGTCAATTACGTGGTCCTTGACCGTCACTTTATCCTTTCCTCTAAACTCGCAGACTGTGCACCGATACTCATGCGGCACGCACTTCTTGTCGAGTCGTATCTTCCCGTCATACCACGGACGGTTCTCTGGATCGCCCATCTTGCGTCCCTTACACATTCTCACGTGCACCGCCAACGAACCCTTGCGATAGAACAGTTTGTTGCAGTAATCGCATTCGAAGCGTTCCCATATTCTGCCTCTTGTCTTTGATGACATCTTTGATGGCGCCAGGACGTCATCAGTGTCTTCTACTTTGCATCTTTTCAGAGAACAGCGAGTACTTCGCTTCGCTTCAATTTGTTTGTAGTCCGGATCTAACAGAGGATCCATCAGAGGATCGTTCAGTAAACTAAAACAGACAAAATGCGATCTCGTTAAGGCCTGACGATTATAGCATAGAATGTAATTATTAGACTGCAGATCTTTATGCAACGTTAAAATTATTTACATGAATTGCAAGACGTAAGGACCAAGGAGGAATTTATTTCTCACTTCAGTGGTTTCATTGAATTATATGAAACGTTGATTTTCTTGAATGTGGTTAATATTTCTAATGCTTTACATCACATTCTCCCATTCTTCCTATAAATGTATAAAAACCGCAGTCTAGTCGAAGAACTTACTTACTTGGAATATTTTACCTGATAGTTTCAGAAACGTTTAGTTTTTACAAATACTAAGCAATTACGGTTTACGTGCCGTCAGCATGAATTGGGTAGTTCTTACTTGACATAGTTCTTATTTGTTCGTAAATATGATGGAAATAGAATTTGGATTTGACTAATGAAGCCAATGCAATCATCGAACATTTAGCACGTTGATCAAATCATTCTTAAAGCGAAAATAAAATAAAATATATTGTTTCACAGCACGTCTGGAACAAGGAAATGGGTCTTGCTCGATAGCAGTGAGAAACATTGTCTATTATTATTTTCGCTCTTCAAATACATTTATATATTTGTTAATTTCATAATACACTTTCGAGCACACAAGAATGGGTACATAGTGCAACAGCTGTGTTTGTTCCACAACTGGAACGATAAGTCTTAAGAACATTTTCGAAAAATGACTTAGCGTAGATAAATGCTCCAATTTGGATTCATACAATGGGACCTCTAATTCCGATTAGAAGTAGCATGTTCATTATTTACAATGCTATGTGAATGATTCTTACAAAAAATTGCATATGTTACCATTAGAAAAAGAAATATACAAGTAGTTTGGGAAGACTTGAAAAAAAATTGATATCGAAATGAACTTTAGTCACGATCAACACAGCGGGTGTGAAAGCGTGTACGGATGTGTGAGTAATTCGTAATCGTCCATCGTTGATGCTGTATCTTTCTAGAAATTTATCTCTATGAACATTGCACTTTCTAAAATACACTTTACGAGCCCGTAATTCCGAGTACCCACACATCCCTAATCGATAGCTGTCGTAAATCATTTTTCTGTTGATCCCGATGGCTCTTGTTTCACGCGGCAATGCGTCTCGATGAATTCTTTAACTATGTCTTTAATGGACACGTCTGGCAGAGGTGGCAGTGGTCCAGGATGTTGTTTCCGGTGGGTGTTCAGGTTGAACTTATGCGCGAACACTCGTCCACAAACGTCGCAGACAAATGGCTTCTTGCCGGTATGCATGAGAACGTGTCTCTCCATGAGACCGGGCGTGCGGTAGGCTTTGCCGCATAATGGACATGCGTGCGGTTTGTAGTCTCCGTGCATGTACATATGGCCTGCGAGATGCCTCTTCCGGCTAAAAGTCATGCCACACAAGTGACACGCTATCTGAACCATCATCTTCTCGTGGCGAAGCATATGCTGCTCCAAGTCGATCTCGGTGTGCATATTACGTTTGCATATGTTGCACTTGAAATCTGGATCCTTGTGTTTGTGTTCGATGTGTGCCCTTATATATCGTTCAGTTTTGAATATTTTCCCGCAAATGTTGCAAGCCAAGGGCACTGAATCTTTGTGATTCTTACGTACGTGCTGCTTCAGATCGACCTTCCGCATGAAACTCTGGACGCACATCATGCATTTGTAGGGTACGATGCTGTGTTTGTCGATGACGTGCTCCCTCACAGTCAAGTAGTTCACGCTCCTGTACTCGCAGACCGTGCATCGATACTCGTGCGGCATGCACTTCTTGTCGAGCCGTATTTTCCCGTAGTACCACTCTCGGTTTACCTGATTATGTCTCGCATCCTGCGACTTGCGTACCTTGCACATTTTCAAGTGACACGATAACAAACACTTACGATAATACTGTTTCTTGCAGTAATCGCATTCGAAGTACTCCTCCCCTTTTAAGTACAATCCCTTTATCATCATCTTTGATGATATGTCAGATGATGGCTGCACCATTTCATTCACCGATGCCTGATCGTCATCAGTGTTTTCTACTTTGCATTTTCCCAAAGACATGAAAGTCGCTTGGTTCGCTATAGCTTGTTTGTTATCCGGATCCATCAGAGGATCCACCAGTGGATCACTCAGTAATCTAAAAAAGACCAAACGCAATTTCGTTAAAGCGTGCCGCTTAGGGCATAGAAAGTAATCGTTAGACTGCAGATATTTATGCAAAATCAAAATTGTTCGCACGATCTGCAAGACGTAAGAAACAAGGATGAATTTATTTCTCACTTCAGTGGTTATATTTGAGTATCTAGCATGCCGTAATAAATTAATTGTATTAAGGCGTATCTACAAATCAATTTGACAGAATTATATGAAATAAAACTCACTTGTGTTTTGGATCCAGGAGAACGTCGAGGCTCTTGATTCTTAATTCGTTGCGACCCTTGTGCTTGATAGCATCAGTAATCCGGTGGCTGAAATTAAGGATCCTTCATTGATAATGATGCACATTTACAAAAAGTATCATGAATGCTTCAGGCAGTGGTAATGAAATATTATGTATAAGTTCTCGTTGAAAATACATGGTAGAACTTTTGTAACATTATAATTACTGGATTAGATTTGGTAAGGACAAAAAGAGAACACAGGATTGAATATTTCTGCAGAAATTATGCGTGCGGTTGATGATTGATAGAAGAGGATTTCTTAAGAATTACTGTACAATATCTTTATTAAGAATAGTAAAAAACAAATGTTATCGTAAACGTTAAGAGTAGATTATCACATTTCTTATATTCGTAACAATTTTCAGGTCATAATTAGATTGTAAATATCACTTTAAAATACTGTCAAAACTTCCTAAATATGAGGTAATTACACTCGACGACTGAGCGCCAACGCAAACGAAACAAAAGATCTCAATTGTACTTGGTTTATATTTTTGTTATGCAACTTTTATCACACTGTTCTTAGTGAAAACTTCTCTAGACGAAACACAGCATAGAAGAACATACTCAACGTATTGAAATTATTAAGAGAACAAATCAATCTTCATATAATTGCTTTTTCTTGCAATCGGCGCAGCCAATTTATATTCTGCACGAAAAACCGCAAACTAAACTCTTTCTAGTAAGATCTGCACATAACAGTTTAAAACACGTATTTGGTAAATCTTTCGGATCCTGGATCAATTCAACATTTCCTCTTTCATTTCAAATAGATTGAAACTATCCATTCTTTGTTAATTCTCCTGAACCTCCTTAGATGGTGCCTGCAATTCTTGAATGTGGTCGCTGATGAGCTTCCCCACGAATACCTTAGGCATTGGAGGCAGTGGCCCAGGATGTGACCTTCTGTGATACGACAAACGCCACCTCTGAGAGAAGGACGCTCCGCAAATGCTACAGGCGTACGGCCTTAAGGTAGTGTGTTTTAATAAGTGTTGTTCCTGATCGAATCTCGTGCGGAAGCATTTGTCACAGAATATACAGGAGAACGGTTTGCTGTCATCGTGCTTCTGCATATGCTTCAGGATTTGATTTTTCCTTTTAAAAGTCATGTTACACAAGTGACACGTTACCTGTTCCATGTCCTCCTTGCAAAGCTCCAAGTTGTTCTTGGTGGATATTTTACGTGTGTATACTACGCTCTTGAAATTTCGAATGTTGTGCGTGTTTCTCATGTGTAGCTTCAAAGCGGGTTTGTTTTTATAACGTCGTCCGCAGATGATGCAAGATTTAGGCATTGAATAGTGATCGTCATACATGTGCTGTTTCAGTTGAATCTTCAGCTTGAAACTCTCTTCGCATATCGTACATTTGTAAGGTACGGTGCTGTTGTGATTGTCGACGACGTGTTTTTCCATCATTAACTTGTCCTTACCCCTGTAATTGCAGACCGTGCACCGATACTCGTGTGGCACGCATTTCTTGTCGACCCGTATCTTCCTGTTGTTCCACAGTCGGTACTCCAGCCGTTCCACAGTCGGTCCCTGCGTGTTCTTTCTAGAACATTTTTTCACGTGCATCGACAGCGTACACTTGCGAGAGAACTGTATCTTGCAGTAATCGCATTCGAAGGATTCTGTGTCTTTCGGTGAATGATTGTCCTGTACGCTTCTCTTTGATTTCTTCTTTTTTCGCAGAGTGCCTCCGTTCGCTATAGCTTGATCGTTGTCCAAATCCATCAGAGGATCTATCAGAGGATCGTTCGGTGAACTAAAACAGACGAAATGCGATCTCGATAAAACTTACTGCAGACCTTTATGCAAAATCAAAATTGTTCGCATAAATCAATTACAAGACGTAAGTACTAAAAAGGACTTTATTCCTCACGTGAGTGGTTTCGTGGTTTCAATGGTCCCAATGCAAACATTGAACATTTTGCACGGTGATGAAATCATTCTGAAAGCGAATATAAAATAAAATAAATGTTTCACAACACATCTGGAACCTAAGGAAGTTGTTCTTGCTAGATAGCAGTGAGAAACATTATCTATTATTATTCTCGGTCTTCAGAAACATATATTTATTAACTTCGTAATACACTTTTGAGCATACAAGAATTGGCATATAGTACAATTCAAACGAAATGAAGTAGCGTCGGTGTATCCTTCAATTTGGATGCATAGAATGGGGCCTCTAATTCTGATTAGAAGTAACGTGTTCATTATCTACAGTCCTGTGAGAATGATTCTTACAAAAAACTACATACGTCACCATTTAAAAAAGATTGATATTTCAATGAAGTTTAATCACGATCAACACAAAGGATGTGAATGCGTGTACGATTTTGTGTGTGTGATTCTAGGGTCTAGTTTGGGACAGAGTCGCCAGTGAAAGATTTTTGTCCACATTATATCTTCTTCTTCTCTGCGTTCTGGCAGTGAGAGGGGAGAGAGAGGGTAACATTGTCCCCTAAGTTCGAATAAATTGCTCTTATTTGCAGAGGCGGATTAAATCAGCATGGGGCCTGTGGTAAGTGTGAGCAAAAGACAGTAGTTTTTGTACAATAATAAAATAAAGCACAATTTTTACAAACAAAAAGGGCCCGTAGCATTTGCTACTTCTACTATATAGCAAATCCGGCTTGCTTGGAACCTGTCAGAATCACACTCAAGAGTTAAAGAGTGAAGATCAAAACCAAGAGAGTATTAGACAGCATAAGTCAGAATTTCTTTTGGCCACAGACGAGAAAGTGTATATTCAGAATTAGTAAATATTAAATATGTATTAATGTATTCGGTAAAACAAGTCGCCACTTCAATTATTGTTTGCATAATAGTTCTCACTCCATCTCCACTTTTTCGCTTCCACTACCCTTTCACAGCATCCCCCAAAAAGGCCTGGGATTTGTCACATATTACTCTAGTCATCAGAAAGGGGGTGCTTTTATTCTGCTCGATTTCTTCTCGATTTCCCCGTTTGTAATCATCGATGAAGTCTTTAACTATGTTTTTAATGGACACTACTGGCAGAGGCGGCAGTGGTCCAGGATGTCGTTTCCTGTGGGAGAGCAGGCTGTGCCTTTGCGAGAACATTTGTCCGCAAACGTCGCAGACATACGGCTTTTTACCGGTATGTATGATAAAATGTCTCTTCATGAGACTATGCGTGCGGAATGATTTGCCGCATAATGGACAGGAGTACGGTTTGGAGATCCCGTGGTTGTTCATATGGTTCGCGAGTTGCTTTTCCCGTTTAAAAGTCATGCCACACAAGGAACATGCTACCTGATCCATCTTCTCGTGGCAAAGCATGTGCTGCTCCAAGTTGTTCTTGGTGTACATGTTACGTTTGCATATTCTGCACTTGAAATTTGGATTGTTGTGCATGTTTCTCATGTGTGCCCTCTTAGTGTGTCCCCATTTGAAAAATTTTCCGCAAACGTCGCAAGAGGAAGGCGCCGAATCGGTGTGTTTCACATATACGTGCTGCCTCAGTTCGTTCTTCAGCCTGAAACCCTCGGCGCACATCGTGCATTTGTAGGGTACAATACTACTGTGATCGTTGATGACGTGCTCCTTCACCGTCGCTTTATCCTTTCCTCTAAACTCGCAGACCGTGCACCGATACTCGTGCGGCACGCATTTCTTGTCGAGCCGTATCTTCCCATCGTACCACGATCGAAAATCCGACTCGCCGATCTTGCGTCCCTTACACAATCTCACGTGTAACGCCAACGAACTCTTGCGAAAGAACTGTTTCTTGCAGTAATCGCATTCGAAGCGTTCCCATCCCTTTAATCTCATCTTCGATGACATCTTTGATGGCGTCGGCACGTTTTGATTCAGCGATGGCCAATCGTTATCAGTGTCTTCTACTTTGCATTCCCACAGAGAGAAGCAATTCGAAAGGTTCTCTGGAGCTTGTTTGTAGTCTGGATCCATCAGAGGATCCACCAAAGGATCGTTCAGCAAACTAAAACAGATCAAATTGAATTTCGTTAAAGCGTGACGCTTAGGGCATAGAATGTAATCATTAGACTGCAGATCTGTATGCAAAGTGAAAATTATTTACATGAATTGCAAGATGTAACCAAAGAGGAATTTATTTCTCACTTCAGTGATTTCATTGAATGTTCTTAATCTTTAATGTATAAAAACCGCAGTCTAGTCGAAGAACTTACTTACTTGGAATCTTTTACCTGATAGTTTAAAAAACGTTTAGATCTTACGAATAGCAAGTAGTCGCCGTGTACGTGGCGTGAGGATAAATTGCGTAGTTCTTACTCATTTCTAGATATTGCACGAACAAAAGTTTACGTGCTACCTGGTGTGGGCTTAACTAATAAAAAAGGTGTTTTAATTACAGATTATTAACTTTATATATTTCAAGTATATTTTCATAGTTCTTAGTTGTTCCTAAATATGATGGAAATAGAATTTAGATTTGATTAACGAAGCCAGTGCAATCATTGAACATTTAGCACGGTGATTCTTTCGGCCAGAGTCGAGAAAACGAGTAAATATTAAATATATACTAAGTATTCGATAAAACAAGCTGGCAGTGCTGCCAGTATCGGAGGAACCGAGTAGAGGTACATTCGTGTGTATCGCGTGCGCAGCAGAAGTAAGAGTAGGAGGCCCAGCCGGAGAGGGACAAGTTCCTCGGTTCCTCCGATTCTGGCATCACTGGCTGCAGCCTTAGCTCGAGATAACATCGAGAACAGCGACTTTTGTTACAACCGTTCAAATATACATATTCCACTGTTTTTCAACTCACAAGTGAATTACGCTTATTCCGCCTGCCCATAATCCCATTTTACATTGCAGAGAATTCGTTTATCCATCGATCTCGACGGACTCGTGTTTCACGCAGCTGTACGCCACGATGAAGTCTTTAACTATGCTTTTAATGGACACTACTGGCAGAGGTGGCAGTGGTCCAGGATGTCGTTTCCTGTGGGAGAGCAGGCCGGGCCTTTGCGCGAACATTTGCCCGCAAACGTCGCAGACGTACGGCTTTTTACCAGTATGTATGACGACGTGTCTCTCCATGGGACTGAGCCTGCGGAAGGATTTCCCGCAGATCGGACAGGTGAAAGGTTTCTGGCCAGTGTGCACTCGCAGGTGCGCCGCGAGTGTGCGACCTCGGAGCACCTTGCCACACTTCGGGCACGTTATGCTCGCGCTCTTCTGCTCCGCGTGCCATTGCCTGTGTTGCTCGAGGCTCTCCGGCGACGCCATGTACCGCCTGCATTGCACGCACTGGTAGTAAAAGCTGTTGTGGATGCTCCTCATGTGATTCTGCATGGCCGTGTCGTTGTTGAACGTGGCGTTGCAGATGTTGCATTTGATTACACGATCGGCGGAGTGCATCAGTCTCATGTGCTGGTTCATGTCGCTCTTCACCTTGAAACCCCGCTGGCAGATCTTGCAGAAGTACGAGTACTCGGTGCTGTGATGCCGGAGAATGTGGGTTCTCAACGTGCTCTTCATCGGGGTCTTGTAGCTGCAGTCCGTGCACGTGTACAGCTCCGTCAGCTCTAGATGACCGTGCTCCGCTTCGGAATGCATGATCAACTCCCTCTTCAGTCGGAACGGCTTGTCGCACGTGCTGCACGTGTATTTGTACGACTGTATGTGCTTCAGCATATGCGTCTTCCGGTAGAACACTTTGCCACAACGATCACAGTACAGAGGCTTACGGCCTTTCCCGTTGTACGGTGCTGGTACAACTTGGCTTCTTGCAGCTTCGCCTTTGGCTAGATAATTAGCGACGTTCGTTGTTACTCCTGTCGATGGACCGTGTCCGATAGATCCCTTGTTGTCCACTAAGGTGTACACATTCTCGATTTTGAACTGGGAGAACTCCAGCATGCTTGGAACGTCCCCTAAAGGGTCCAGCGCGGAACTAAAACATAGCAAATTCGGTCTGGTTAGAATGCGATACATTGAGAGGCAACGTATAGTTTTAGATTAAGAGCTTACTTACTTGGAATACTTTAACGGCGAGGTACTAAACGTGTACAGTACTCATTGTCATTACAGTAGTGCACACGTCCGTCTTTGTACACAATTAACAGGGTACTTGTCCCAATTACTGTGTCATCAAGCTAACTTGTTGATTCAGGAATTAATTAATGAATTATTTGGTTGAAGTTTGATCTGCTCGATATTTATATCGGTTCTCAGACTCTTTCTATGAGTCTGTCTAAACACTGCTCCTTTAGAAATTAGTGGCTTTCTTAATGAATACATTTATTGGTATGAACTGCTTCAAAGTAAAAATTGGTTTAGTGGTTCAATGTTTTTTTTTTTTTGAAGAAAATAGTTTCATGGCTTTTCAACAAGATGAACTCACTAATAGGGACAAGCATCCTAGTGAGAGAAATGCTATATTCAGAACCTAAGTGACGAAACGAATCTACTCGTTTTATCTTAATTTTCTTATTGCTTCCAGCATCATTGAAATTTGTAAGTATTATTCAGACACAACCGCGATTGTAATAATATGAATAACATTGCATGAAACACGGCTGTTTACGCGATATTAGAAAATTAGGTCCGATGCAAGTAAAAAAAGACGAATTATTTATTGACAGTATTCATATTGTTCGTATTACACTTTGAACTGTTTGAGCTATTGGAATCCAATAATTTCTTCGAATCTAAAATAATTCCATTTTACACGATTGTTCTCATCATATGGATATGAGATTGCTATAATACCTCGTGCAATGCTTAAATGTTAGGTGATTGATTGGCTGACCAACATGTCTAACGTCGGTAAAATATAATAATATTTTGAATAATGGTACAGCAATTCTTAACGGCGAGTCACTACTTGGGTGCTAAGGGTTGAAACGAGAAAGTCGATGAACTCGAAAGTGTTACTCGACATCGATAGCCGAGTTCTTCATGATGTATTCCTTGGTGAACTCTGTCACGATGTTCTTCACGGAGACGACAGGTAGAGGCGGCAGTGGACCCGGATGTCGTTTCCGGTGGCAGATGAGCCCAGGCTTTTGCGCGAACGCCTGCCCGCAAACGTCGCAGATGTATGGCCTTTTGCCGGTGTGTATGAGAACGTGTTGTTCCATGGCGGTTTGTCTGGTGAAGGACCTTCCACAGATGGGACATGGGTAAGGCTTGAGGCCGGTGTGCACCCGCATATGTCCTTCTATAGTGCGACCACGAAGTATCTTCCCGCAGGTCGGACATACGACCCTTTCTCTCTCCTTGTGCCAGAGTGTGTGCTGGTCCAGACTCTTCTGGGTGGACAGACAGCGTTTGCATATGCTGCACTCGAAGGGATGCTTGTTATGGCTGTACCTCATGTGACGTCTGAGAGCAGGTACGCTTTTGTAAGAATGCCCGCACACGGAGCATATGACGGCAGGGCCGTCGCTGTGCATCTGATTGGTGTGCTGCTTCAAGTCGTTCTTCAGCTTGAACTTCTTCTGGCACACGGTGCACGTGTACGGATAGCTGGTCGTGTGTCTGCGGATGATGTGATCCTTCAGGATCCACTTGTTCGTGGTCTTGAAGTCGCACATATGGCACGGATAGATCAACGGCCCGTGTAACTCGGTCACGTGCACCCTCAAGTCCTTCGCTCTAGTGAAACTCCGCTCGCAGAACCTGCACTGGTTCACGTGCTCCTTGATGTGCTGTATCAATGGCATTTTCCGGTCGAAACGCTTGCCGCAGTGGTCGCATGCCAAGGATCTGGGCGTCGACCTCATCTCTCGAAAGTTCTCCGGTGTGATTTCGTCGAGATCCTATGTGGCGCGCGAGAACAGGACGCGGAATGAATTTCTCGATTAGTTTTTCGGTTTATGGAATTCTAGAGACGTTTATCAAGGGTAATGTGCTCACAATTTTCACCTCGCAGAACTCCTCCATGGCTGTCGTGTCCTCCAGAGGATTCACCGCCTCGAAACTAAAACAGATTGAATTCGGAATGGTTAGAAGGATGGCTCTTCTGTTACAGGATGTCGTTCTAGATGAGGAGCTTACTTACTTGAAGTACGTTTAGCGGAGGGACATTTCTCGAGCGCTTATATGTTCATTGGTATCGAACAGTGGGATTCTAGTTATTCGGGAGTGCAGTCGTAAGACAATACTTGTGTGTGTAGGGGTGTATTTTAGGGGTGGATTCAGTACTCTCTTCATATGAATTTTGTATACAGTACTCTCTTCGTTACTGTCGTATTTCTCGGTCTGCCGAGCGACAATTCTAGAAGAGGTATTACTGTTTGTGTTCGAAATAATTGTTGCAGAAAGTACAGCGCTGATTATATAATTATTTAATTACAGAAATATTATGTTTGTCCTTATGCAACGGTAGATAATTATACATATGATGATACTTGTATAGACGAGTGTATGGGCCAAGGATTGAGCAGTCGTTTCACACGTTGCAGAAGTCGCAGATTAATGAGAATTCTGGTTTTATTAAAAAAATTCATAGTACAATAAAAAGTACAAACAATATTTTCAAAAAATGTTCGAAATGTTATCGATAAAACTGTTATCCAAAGTCTTAGAATCTTTACGAAGATTCGTATACTTGTAACAATAGTTAGACATTCGAAAAAGGACATATAGAAATGCATATCCCTACATTGCATGTAGATTGCATACTTCATACAATAATTAATAAAAAGAAAACGTAATGGACAATGATATCGTCGTTGTAACACAAGCGATCTCTCCGAAAGGACATCGACTACGGCGAACTGGATGGCGAATTGGAAGTAACAAAGAGCTTTTGGATTGCAACATTTAATATTCAATCTTTAAGAGATCAAAGAAGAGTGTCTGTACACGATATCAGTGACATTTTAGTCCAGAAGCTCTATCAGGACTTTGCATTACTTCCGAGGGGATACCGTTAAACTTTAGTACGCGTAATTTTAAGTACAAGGATACACGTGTACCCTTTCACGTATATTTCAATACACGTGTACTAACGCATCCGCAATTTAATTTGTATTAATGTTTAGGATACAGTTACTAATTTTCGAAAGCAAAATATCTCCATATATTGCCACATTATA
Source organism: Lasioglossum vierecki (assembly GCA_028455595.1). Taxonomy (NCBI): domain Eukaryota; kingdom Metazoa; phylum Arthropoda; class Insecta; order Hymenoptera; family Halictidae; genus Lasioglossum; species Lasioglossum vierecki. Next base: position 11,127,312 of record CM052339.1, on the reverse strand, counting down.
TATTGCCACATTATATATCTCCATATATAATTTCCAATAAAATTCATTAAAAAATTATTTTTACAAGATTTTCAGAATCTTCTGTTCCTCCGTCGAATCCACAGGACACTGACATTTATCCGAATACATCTGAATCACTAAAAACTACACAACACGCTCTCCAAAATCGTGACAGCGAACGAAATGTTACTTCGACAACGGTCAAACTAGTAACTGCGATTGCCAATTCGGATTTTTTGTTGATTGGACGCGGTCGTGCGTAATTTCAAAATAATCAACCAGGATTTGTTATTGTACTTGGACAAGGTCGCGGGTACAGCTAGTGGGTGTATAAAATAGATACAAAAATTAATTTAACATGTTAAGAACCACTCCCAATAGAAAAATGTAATCAACTAACCCTCTAGTTTATTAGAGAAGAATGTGATATGTGTGTTTGAATGTACTGCCAATTTCTTCTTTTGGACTTCTTTTGTAATAACAATATTCTTAGCTGTTGGAAAACACCATTTCGGAGCAACTGCTGTTTCTGATATTTTTAAAAGTTTGAATTGCAGGTTTCGAATTCTAATTAAATCTCAAATTAAATTTATTTTTGTACCTATAACCACGAAATTTATGGAACGATATTAATTTACGTCATAAATTAATATCAATGTTCTAAAGATTATACAAATTAAAATGAGGATGCATCGATACACGTGTATTTAAGTACACGTTCCAAACCACGATCTCTAGATATCATCGACATGGAAGAATGCTGAAAAACCGAAGAGTGGTACCAATTACACGGCCCAACAGCCAAAACTCTTTTCCATTCTCACTATGTGATTCTGATAAAGAATCTGGTCTTAATTTTTCACCTAGACGCACAGTTTTTGAGAAAATTGAGTTTGAAAAAAAACATACGGTTTTCGATTTTGAACAAATATTGTGATATTATTATAAAAGATATTGTATTGTTCTTTACATCAGAAAATTCAAAGAATCCAGTGATGTGCAATAGTAATACATTATGATTGTTTAAACATATTTAACCTGAACCTAAACCCAAACCTAAACATGTTTAAACAATCATAATGTATTACTATTGCACATTGCTGGATTCGGGAAAACATGTTTAACCTGAATGTAAACCCAAACCTAAACATGTTTAAACAATCACAATGTATTACTATTGCACATTGCTGGATTCGGGAAAACATGTTTAACCTGAATGTAAACCCAAACCTAAACATGTTTAAACAATCACAATGTATTACTATTGCACATTGCTGGATTCGTGAAAGTCTAGAGAATCTTCTGAATTTTATAATAACATCACAATATTTGTTGAAAATCGAAATACATATGTTTTTTCTTTAGAACTAAAATTTCTCAAAAACTGTGCGTCCAGGAGAAAAATTAAGACCAGATTCGGAATCAGCTCGAAAAACCATCCGAATCGCAGCATAGTGAGAATCGAAAGGTAGAAAAAAAGTTTGAATTTGTTGGACAGTGTTATTCGATTTTGATCATCGTATTTTTCATAGTATATTCCTTGGTGAACTCCGTCACGATGTTCTTGATGGACACAACGGGTAGAGGTGGTAGTGGTCCGGGATGTCTCTTCCTATGACAAATCAGTCCAGGTTTCTGCGCGAAAGCCTGTCCGCAGATATCGCAAATGTACGGCCTCTTCCCGGTATGAATGAGGACGTGTTGTTCCTGCGCGGTCTGCCTGCGGAACGATTTCCCGCAAACCGGACAGGGGAACGGTTTCACTCCGGTGTGCACCCTCATGTGAGAGTCAAGGTCACGGCCTCGAAACCTTTTGCCACAAGTTGGACAGAGTACCTTCTCCCTGGTCTCGTGCCATGTCAGATGCTGCTCGAGATTCTCTTGCGTGGTCATGCCTCTCCGGCAGATCCGGCAGATGAACTCCGGCTTGTAGTGTCTGTACTTCATGTGAGCCTTCAACGCGTGTAGGTTCTTGCTGAAGTGTCCGCACACGTCGCAGACGATCGGCGGCGCGTCGCTGTGGTTCTGTTTCACGTGGTGATTCAGGGCCTTCTTGATCTTGAACTGTTTCCCGCAGACGTCGCACGCGAAGTTGTAGTTGCTCGTGTGCAGCCGTATGTAGTGGTTCTTCAGGGTGCCCTTGTTGTTGCTCTTGTACTCGCACACGCTGCAGTCGTAGACCTGTTGTCTGTGGATCTTCTCGACGTGCGAGGCCAGGTATCGACGTAGCCGGAACGTCTTCGGGCAGTCGGCGCAACTGTGCCGGTGCTTCTTCAAGTGCTCCGCAAGGTTGCTCTTCTTGGAGAACTTGCGGCGACAATGGTCGCACTCCAGCCGGCTCGTTACCGTTCTTCTCTTTGTTCGCCGATCGACACCACTCGCCGAAGACAATAGCTCCGTCGTCTTGTCCCCGTTGTACTCCTCTCGGCACATCATCACCGTCTCGAAGTTCTCTTTGCCGATCCAGTCGGTGTGACCCACGCTCGCGACCGAGCAGCTCTTGTACTCTTCGCTCAGGGGATCCAGGATCCTAAAACAGACAATTTACGGCTCGGGTTACCATCGGTTCGACAGCGAACGAGGACGTCTTAGTAATTAACGGTCGAAGAGAAGGGTTTGTCCGCAGGAAGCCTAAACTTGCGTAGAGAATCGTTCATCAACTGGAGACGATGCTCAAAACTTGTTCCGTAGAATAATCTATGTCTAATGTTCGTACCTTTACGTAGCTTTAAACGATCCCGCACACTCGCAGCCTGGAAATCATGAAAAGTTCGAGATTATTATCGGTTCTGCGGCAGGGTGTAATACAGCGGATATACTTATCTGGGTGTTTTAATACTTTTCGTTCTCTCGGGAACTCTCGCAGTCCCCCGATGTAACTATCGGTCTCAAGATCGATCGATCCTGACAGCGATTCAACTGTTGTTGCTTTTAATATTGATTAGTGTACATGGTTCGTTTCCAGGCGGGGGCAGTTCAGAAGATCGAACTCAGTAAAAATATTTATTTCAAACTCAAAGCTATACACAGCATTTACGTGTCTTTACGAAGGTATTACGCTAGGGTATTAATTTTAGAAAAATAGCCGTCGTAGGCGTGCTTCCATCCACGTGAGCTTCTTTTTCCATTGTTTGTTTTTGTTTATAGGGGATGCTGTCTTATATGGTTATGGTACAGTTATTCTTGGGAGGACTAGCTCGCAAAGAAAACCGCTATCAGGGTGATTGAGAGAGGAAGTATCAAGTTTTTTTCAAGTTGAATCGGTACAATTTGTGGAGCGATCGGTGGACGAATTAATTGAAAACGATTACGTCTGTTCTAGGAAGTACTCTGTACTTTTGAATCCAGCAGACTTCTCCTAAATCACCCCGTCGCGGCACAGTGTACAGATACTGACAGATTCACAGATCGAAACAAAGGCAAATTCCGCGTCCCTGGCACATTAGTCGGCAGAAATAGCGACAACTGCACGTTGGATTAGAATCAATTTAGATATTCCGAAATATTATTCATTGGATCCGAATTGAGAATATTGGTTGTTACAGAGATGTGCAATTTTATGCTACATGAATTACAATGGTACATTGTTCAGAACATGCAATTCATCCAGAGTTATGTCGGACACCTTTCCTTCCGCTTAAGATCAATTAGAATTCCCGTCAACGATTAAAGTTTTCAATATATCTGAGGCTACACTTGGCTCGTAGACTTTGTACGCTCGCCGAGTGGACAGTTCAAAGAGACAGTATTGTTGCAGCGACATTTTGGCTTCACCCGAGGAAACCGACACACAAGGAAACTTATTAGAAACCAACATTAAGCAAGTACTGCGAATTGCTGTAAATTATTGTAAAGTCTTGTAAATGAAATATTCCCAATTGAAAATGCCGCGACGCGCGACGCGAAGTGCCGTGGACTATTCGCAACAGTATATTTCCCTTCATCTGAACGTCTTAAATTTACAAGGCTGTTATTATATTGTACATCTTACGCTATACTTACAATTATATGCAATACGTCTAAAAATAATTATTGTTTGCTATTCCGCGTTCTCGATCATTAGATCTCGATGGTATACAGATTGCTCTGGAATTCTATTCACGTTCACTATTCGAGACATCTCCGTCCTCTTTAACAAACAATAAGATCAACAGAGAGATATTTTTACTTGTTGTTGAAGCTTGGTTTCTAAATTCCAGCGAATGTAGTGCACAACGATCTGGTTTCGAAAAGAATGTGTTTGAACTGGTGACATTTAGTTTGACGTTAATCTGTTAAAGTATAGTATATAAGTATAGAAATCTGTTGAAGTATAGTATAGTTTCCTGTCGAAACAAAATGTTCGTTCCGATTTAATAAATTGCAACGGCAGGGATTCAATATAAGCTTCTATACATTTGAAAATTTTGTAGAATTAACGAACAAAGAGGCGTTTCCTTCACAGATATTTAATTCAAACATCACTCTTCATGGTTTCTACTATTTATTATCAGAACACTTTTGTTCTTCCTTTAATTCAAATATAATTCATGACAAATTGTTAGGTAGGGTAGTCAAAAACAAATGAAGAATCACTCTTTCTTTCTAGATTTCTTTACCGAAAGAAATAGTCGAAGACCTAAAGAAAAATTCGATAAAAGATCACGAAGTAAAATAACATTCGGAATTATTATTAATTCTTCAACAACGAGTAGATATTGATCGTTCATTCAGACGCGACAAGTAGGATTCCACGATCGAAGTTTACAACCAACATTCCACGCTACCGGAAGTCGTTACGCGATAACCGTATCGATATGCAAAGGAATTCAAATCATTCAAGAGATAATTAACATGTTCGCCAGTTATTTCCGAGAACCGTAATCTTCTATTTCAAAGACAGTCAGGTCAATTTCATATGTATTATTGCTTGAAGCAACAGCTTTTCAATTGTTACACATTGTTAGACAAAATCAACATGTCTCCGATAAAGTCATACAGTATTATGGGGGAAAGTTTGGAGAAATTCTCTGACCGTACTACTTAAAACAAATGACAGCGACGAGAATGTTAATCACCGTCTTTCTCGAATCGATATTAGATCCGAAACAATGTATTTCCACGGTGAAGGACTCTACGTTTCCTCTTCGATCCTTTCCTCGTTCTCGCGCGCGCTGATTTCCTGAACGTATCCTTCCGTGAACTCTTTAACGATGTCAGCGATAGGCATGACGGGTAACGGTGGATGGGGCCCGGGATGGGTCTTCCTGTGACAGATGAGGCCCGGTTTCTGCGTGAACGCTTTGCCGCAGATATCGCAGACGAATGGTCTTTTCCCGGTGTGTATCAGCAGGTGCTGACGCAACTGGGACCTCCTCGCGAAAGGCTTGTTGCAGATCAGACAGGAATGTGGCTTGCATCCAGTGTGGACGGCCATGTGCCTCTTGAACGAGTCCTTCTTGGTGAACGTTTTACCGCACTCCGCGCACACGATCTTCTCCCTCTTCTCGTGTTGCGTTAACAAGTGCTGATCAAGATTCTCCTGTGTGACCATGCGTCGCTTGCATATGTGGCACTCGTATTTGGGCTTGTAGTGCGCCCACTTTTGGTGCACGTACAGCGAGCCGCTGTTCTGGCACAGTTTACCGCACACGTCGCAGTTGATCGGTTTCTCCTTATGGTGGAACCGCACGTGGTTCGTCAGGTCGCCCTTCACCTTGAACTTCTTCGAGCAGAACTTGCACTGATGCTCGTATCGGTCCGTGTGCTTCCTAATGAAGTGTGACTGCAACGAGTGCTTCGACCTGCAGACGAACCCGCAGGTGGCGCACGGGAACAGCATATTGTTCGGTCGTTTCCTCGACCATGTCTCGTGCTTCCTCTCGAGGTGCGTCGCGAACAGGCTTTTCTTCAAGGTCCTGTAGTCGCAGACCGCGCAAATGTACGCGCCGTCCTCTTGTATGCAAACCTTCTTCTTGTGCGTCCAGGCCACGTGCTTTCGAAACGAGATAGCCGAGCTGAACATCTCCGAGCAAACTTTGCACTTCAGCGCCCCGCCCGAGTTCCTCGAGATCTTCCTGCGGTTTCTCGTCGGCGTCGCGTGATTGTTCGCCGCTTCCAAGATGTCCTCCTCCAGATACTCGACCTGCTCTACATGGTCCGATTGCTCCGCCTGATCCGCGTCTTCGATCTCCTCCAACTGTTCCAGCTGTTCCTGCTCGGTGTACTCTGGATCGTCAACGACTTGCTCGTAGTCCAACTTTTTCTCGTCCTCCTCAGTGGACATCAATTTCTCTATAGTCACCATACTACCGTGAACTTTAACCTGATACAAATCCCCGATCTTATCGTGCTCGTCCTCGAGCGAACCGTTCAAGATGATCGGCTTCACGTCCACCTCCTCTTCTTCTTCCTCCTCCTCCTCCTCCTCATCATCATCTTCATCTACCCTCTGCTCGGAACTCCCGTTCAACAGATGGTCCTCTTCTTCGTACAGCTTCTCGTCGGATGAGTCGTACGGCAACTCGTCGTTGTTGTAGAGGCTCTCGACTTTGATGAATTGCTGTTTCTCCTCTTCAACCTCCGGCTCCTCCATCTGCTCCAGTATCTCAACGTCCGGCAGCGGCGCGTCGTCTTCAGGTACAAACGCGTAGTACGGCTTTCCGTCGAACTCCAGGATCTGCCATTTTCTCATAACCACCGACTCCTTGTCGTAGAGAAAGATGCCGCGCGAGCTCAGGCTCTCGGCGTCGTACCTGAAACATCACCGTTCGACAGCGTTAATTAAGTTAGGCGAGCGGGGGTCGTGACGCGATGTGGCGCCGAACTGCAAGAAGCGGTTTCAAGCGGGACGTTTCTTATTCTTACGTGCTGCGAAAACCGTGAAAGGTCCCTCGCGAAACGTTGTTACGCGGAGGCTGGTTAGAGAGAGGATGAGAAAGAGAGTTACACGCGGAATGGTAGGTTAGTGGTCACAAGTCAAGGCCAAAACGAGCTTAGTCTCTTGCAGATTGGAAGACTGGAGAACACTACTGTACCGGATTAGTCGTATGGTGTGCTTTACAGTGAGAGAGTAATCAGGGCGAAGCTGGGTGGCGATCGACTACTTTGAATGACACCAGTGTCCTCGATCCGACAAATAACATTTTATTCCGATCGCACAGCGAGAACGTTACATATCTTACAAGTAAACAATCGTTGACAGGCCATCCAACGATCCGCGTCAGGAATCTCTTGGCGTCTCGACACTATCGAAACTCATTGTCCTCTACGGAAAGTATTGTTCGTGTACTCGCAATAATACGTGTGAGATGATAGATGAATGCTTCCATGCTTTGCGAAACGAGAGTCTCGCAGATGATTTCCGTATAAAACGTGATAATGTGCTGAGAAATAAAATATACGTCAAGGAACAGATGTTGCGACTGATGCAAATGTTTTTTTCTATTATTCGAGAGTAACAATAGTTCAAAAGGTTAACTTTTCATTCGAACGACAGAACTTCAAGAAGCATTTCGAGTCTGAGCACGTTCACAACTTGCACATCACGCTATTCATTTGCTCATGAACTCCTTCAAGATGTGATCGATATGCATGACCGGTAGAGGCGGCAGTTTTCCGGAGTGTATCTTCCTATGGCAAATAAGACCAGCCTTCTGGGCGAAGGACTTTCCGCAAACGTCGCAGACGTAGATCCTCTCTCCTGTGTGCAGAAGAAGGTGCTGGCTCATACTGCTGTGAGTGGTGAAAGCCCTGGCGCAGACCGTGCATTTGTACGGCTTATCCCCAGTGTGTATTCGCATGTGTTTTCTGAAGTCGTGGTTCTCGAAGAAGGTCTTGCCGCACTCCTCGCACACGCACTTCTCCTTCTTCTCGTGCTGTGTGAGAACGTGCTGGTCCAGGTTCTCCTTGGTGACCAGTCGCCTGTGGCAGACCGGACACTCGAACTTCGCTTTGTAATGAGCGTGCTTCTGATGGGTGTACAGACTATGGCTGTTGCGACAGGTCTTTCCGCATACGTCGCACATCACCTGGGGCTCCTGATGATTCAGCCGAACGTGCGTCGTCAGGTCACCCTTCACCTTGAACTCCTTGCCGCACTGTTTGCAAGGGAACTCGAAGTGTTGCGTATGCTTGCGCACGAAATGAGATCTCAGAGTCTCCTTGCGCGAGCAAATCAGCCCGCAGATTACACAGGCGAATTTCAATTCGTTGCTGGACTTGCTCTTCTCGGATCCGTCGTGGTCCTGAGCTAGATGAGCGATCATGCTGGATCTCCTGCTGCAACGGAAGTCGCAGATCAAGCAAGAGAGAGGTTCCTGCTTCGGACAGGGTAACTTCACAGTCAAAGAGTCTTCGGTGGACAGCTTCTTCTCCTGATTTTCGTGTATCAGCTTGTGTCGTTGTAGGATGTACTTCCTTTTGAACTGTTTCTCGCAAACGTCGCAGCTGAACCAGTCAGAATCTTCTTTTCGTATTACTTTCAAGTCCTCGGGGAGCATCTTCACGGATACTGGGCTCTGCCTAAAACAGGAAAGAATCTCGAGTTTATTAGGGCTCCAAGGTTGCATTGCTATATCGGATGGTGGTAATTACTTACATTTGGAGTAAATAGTCACGACGAGTTTCGTACGAGATGATAACATGTTATCATTGCGATAAAGTAATTTATAGTTGGCTAGGATAGGAAACGAGTTGAACGATTTATATCGTGAAAGGTGGAAGTGTATTTGAAATTGATTGTAATTGATTGTTGAACGAATTTTGTTATCAACAAAATGTCATTCGAATTCAAAAAGTTTCGGTTGCATTCGTGATGGACTCGGTGAAGAGTTATGTTATACAGTGTATTTTTAACCGCGCCGTCAATGGTGTGGAATGATGTGACAAAACCCCTTAATAGAGGTAAACATTTCTCTTTATGGCGTTTCAAGGACGCGCGGTATTGATTAATCGTTAAAGATGAGCTTGCCGTTAACACTTTCCCGAGATAGGCAATACCGAGCTTCCTGAAACATGGGGATAGAAATGCTTACTATATTTAAATATAGCGTATGTTTACATAAATAATGTTCGCTGAACGTGTAAATCGATCCTCTGAATTGAATCGATTCAGACGATAAATGCATGTACCACTTACCTGTAGTTTAACAAAAACATATTTATAGTTCAACAAGTTTTAATGTACACATCGAATAGAAAACAATCGTTTCTTTTACAGAGATCGTTCTTAAAATGTAATTAAAATTATTAACGTTTTGGATCTGTTTTTCAGAGTATGAAAATAAAAGTAATCTGTTGAGTTTTGCGAGTTAATTGTATTGTACAAACGAGAGCACATATTCGTTGGCATCTTTTTATTCCAGACTATCGTCGACAACGAAACGTAAGAATCGTCGATTAAACAATATCTCAATAAAAATATGATATCCTCCGAAGTGTTTTGTTGATCAAAATATTTCCCCCGATTCTCCCCTTGTATATATTACAGCGGATTTTAAGTCTCATCCTAAGTAATTCGTTTTTACAAGATATTCATTAAATTACTTTCTAGTTGCCCGTGAACTGAAATTTAAAAAATTCAATAACTACAAATACATTGTATTCCGCGAACAATGATCGTGAAAAAATTTTCTGTCGTCTTCCATTTCGTATTCACTGTAACATACAGATATGTGAATGTAAGTAAAAGAATTATATTCTTATAACGAACCAAGGAAGAGCGCACTTCCTCTAAAACTTCCTCATACTTACACCAGTCTAACATCATTAAAAGATATAAATCTCGAAGAGTTTTTATGCAAAAGTTGTGCCTTGAACGAGCACCATTGAAAGTCCACTGTACGCGTGATTAAGCACAAGAGCAATGCCTCTCTAGTAGTTCATCATCTCACAACAGAACATTGTTAGTAACTAAGAAACGATGAATGTCAAAGGTAGAAAAATGTTCAAAGATCAGCTCTGTGAACTAGTGAAAATATAAATGGTTATACGATCGACTGGTTTTCGGCGAGAACAATATCAATGGAATGGTCAATGTTTTTCAATGAAAATTGAAATACTATCTTACACGTATTGTCGATGTCTCCTAACGTGTTACTTGGAAAGAATGAGAGAGCAATTCGCAAAGAAGTGATTGGTTAGGTGCAAGCAATTCAGTCACACGCATTCTCGCTATTCGCTGAGAAAATTACCAATACTACTTCAGGTGTGCCGCATCGTCGCATCGCGTCACGGTAAACTTCGCTCCTTGCCTCCCGAGGGCCGTTCCGCATCACACGTTACCAGACACTGACAATACAACACCTTCATTCATAAGCTCATACCACCTACAGTGATCCATCAGGCTTCAACTAATAAAGTGTTCAAAGAAGGAACGGGTTATTGTCTAAAGTCCGATTCTGCAAACTACTCGTAAGAACGTATATACCTACACAACCATTCACACATGAGTCACTCGTTCATTAAAAATAAACTGTGTTCGATAACATTATCATTTGTGAAGACTAGCTGATGTACAGATAGCCACAAAAGTCTGCAGTTGATAAATTTTCAAGTATTCTCGAGGTTCTCAAACATTTTCGGGACATTCATCAATGTTTAATATTAAACATGATATGAAAAAATGTTTGTGCATTTTCTTCAGGAAAATATGCACTTATTAGAATAATTTAAACATACTGCTGTTATTTTCTACTTATAGAATTAAGCAAAGGAATATATACGTATATACACATATATATGTGGTTGCTGTGTCTTGCAATTAATGTAAATAATTTTAGTTACTGAAGTAAAATCTGTTCCTACAATAGTAATCGTAGTAAATTTCCGTTAGTACCCGGTTAATACCCGTCGAATCTTTACGAATACTTGAAAGTTTATCAGCGTTGAACCAACTGTACCGGCAAGGTTAACAAACAGATAAAAATAACTGCACGAATTTGATTCTGATTGTAAAAACCCGGCTGGTGGACTATTAGAAAGGCATTACTGTGTGGCTCGGTCAAAATCATTCCTTCTTCATGAAGTCGCTGAGAATGTGCTCGATATGGACAACGGGTAGCGGAGGGTGCACGCCAGGGTGCGACTTCCGGTGGCAGATCAAGCCAGGCTTCTGCGTGAACGTTTTGCCGCAGATATCACAGATGTACGGACGTTTCCCCGTGTGGATGAGCAAGTGCTGTCTGTAGGCAGTGCGACGAGCGAACGCTTTCCCACAAATGTGGCAGGCGTACGGTCTATCTCCGGTATGCGTCATCATGTGCTGTTTCAGCCGATGATTCTCCGTGAACGATTTGCCGCACTCCTCGCACACGAAGCTCTCTCGCCTCTCGTGCTGCAGAAGTATATGCTGATCGAGATTCTCTTGCGTGACCATCCGTCGCTTGCAGATCTCGCACTCGTACTTCGGCTTGAAATGCGCCCACTTCTGATGGACGTAGAGGGAGTTGCTATTGGAGCAGGTCTTGCCGCAGACGTCGCATACGATCGGGCCCTCCTTGTGCTTGAACCTGACGTGCAACCTCATGTCGCCTTTCACCTTGAACTTCTTGCCGCAATACTCGCAGTCGTATTTGTACTCGGACGCGTGTTTCCGTTCGAGATGCTCCTTCAGCCTGCGACGATTCTGACATTTGAACTCGCACACGTCGCAGGAGTACTCTTCCGGTTCCGTCGTGTACCTGTAGCTGTTCTTCCTCCTGCCTAAGCACTTCGTGGAGTGTTTTCTGCTGATGTGCGAGTGCAGGGTCGATTTGTTCGTACTCTCGTAATTGCAGAAGTTGCACGCGTACGTCAAGTTGTACTCTTCCTTCAGATCTTGCTCCTCTGTCTTGTGCTCCAGCGTCACGTGCATCTTGAACGCGACCAGGCTGCGGCAGATCTTGAAGCAGACCTTGCACTTGTACCGCTGCGCCTGGTCGTGCACCGTATTCCGGTGACGCTTCAGCATCTGCACCACCGGGAAACAGATGTTGCACTCCTCGCACGCGTACACTTTGTTGTCGTCGTTGCGATTCTCTTCGTTCAACGAAGATGCATCGTCCGTCTCCTCGGTCTTGATTTTCACCTTGCTAAGATCTTCCGTGGACCGTGACAACTCGTCCTCCGCTGGAATCATGTACGGCTCCTCCAGATCTTCCGGGTCCGCCTTCAGCATCTCTTTCGGTGACTTCGTGGAGAACTTCTCCGGTTCCGAGATCTTAGGCGGCTGATTCGCTGGAAGGAAGGCATAGTAGAGGCAACCTTCAACGTCGACGATTTGCCACGGTTGCATCGGTATCGATTCCTTGCCGTATATAAATCGGCCGTCCTCGTTTAGCGTCCTGAAAATCACAGAACAGTCAGTTAAGTCTTTTACGAACGGCTCGGGGTGCGGGGGAGTTTTTGCTTTCATTGGCGATTGCTCGGTGCAATCCTTTTTACAGATTACACGGTGCACTCTTCCGCAGAATTGGAAGAGCTTTATTTGTTCCCCAAGTCCACGCCACCTATGAATTCTGCAATTTTTTTTCGCCGATGTTCGTTTCTTTTATATTGTCCATTCGAGAGCTGTTCATGTCAGCGAGTTGTGAACAGACAAGAAATAAGCAGATCTATAGTATTATTAACGTCAACGAAACATTTTCTACGGTCAGAGATATGATATATTAAACGATTGCAGAAAAACTCGGAATACTTATTTCACTCTATATATACACTCTAACTATCGCATACAAATGAAACAATTCAACAACGATTCTCTTATGATTTTCGACAGGTAAGATGTCCTTGTATTTGTATAAACGTTAACAACGTCGATGTAAACGAGGAAATTATGTTTCTCTTACAAATAATTTAACAAAAATCATTAGAGTCTAAAATGAGATACAAATTGTTAACCGATGTGGAAGCACCACGCGGTGCTTGTGTGTAAACGATCCTTCGCGGGGAAACCTAGTGTTTCCGTGAGCATCATTAGTGCAACTAGCAAATTAGAAGAAAGCTACGGTTAATGAGATAAGGTAAACGGAACGTAGTAACTACGGGCAAATTTGTTTACAGTCACTTTCTTAGCTGCTAGATGAACAAAATCAAATAGACAATTAATTACACAAGATGATACATTACACGGGATACTTGAATTCATCTCGATATTTTAGTATTAAACCAAAATTTCGTATATTTATCACTACTAGTAACTAGTAGACATCGCTATCGATCGTTAAGAAAAATCAGATCTTACATAAAATTGTCCAACATAAAGAATTCTTGCACTCTCAATTGATCGAACGGGACGTGATTGCATTCTTTATTCCGAGGATTTCAAATACGACGTTCCACATGGAGGCTGATGAAACCGAACATACTTTATAAGAAAATAAACAAACTAAAAAAGTCACATCCATCTTTCGAAAGCAGCCCTGTGCACTCTAATTAGTCCAACAGTCTTGCGAGAAACCCTATATTTATTCTCAATGCACGGGAGTCTTCATGAACTTCAATTTTCTAAATGACTAGAACATGAAGAGACAACTGAGAGATTCCAAATCAGGTTGAGTTCCAACAAACCTCCACCACCTAGATTCGAACGAGGAACAGTTTCACGTTTCACGGTTCTTTCTCGCAACAATGATGAGATTCGTTCGGCCGCAGTGTCCACGCGAGTCGTCCACTTTAATTCTCCTTCATCACGTCGTTGAGTATGTGGTCGATCAGAACTCTTGGCAGTGGCGGGTGCGATCCTGGATGGGACTTTCTGTGGCTGATCAGTCCGGGCTTCTGCGTGAAGGCCTTGCCACAGATGTCGCAGACGTACGGTCTGACTCCGGTATGAATGAGCAAGTGTTGTTTCAAAGCTGTCCTACGAGCGAACGATTTGCTGCAAATGGTGCAGGTGTAGGGTCTGTCGCCGGTGTGGATCCTCATATGTACTTTCAGCCGGCTGTTCCTCGAGAAGGTTTTCCCGCACTCCTCGCAGACAACGTTCTCCCTTTTCTCGTGCTGCCTGATCATGTGCTCATTCAGATTCTCCTGAGTGACCATCCGCCTCTTGCACACCTGGCACTCGTACTTGGCCTTGTAGTGGGCGAACTTCTGGTGCACGTACAGCGAGTTGCTGTTCAGACAAGTTTTCCCGCATACGTCGCAAATCACCGGTTGCTCCTTGTGACTGAAACGGATGTGATTGGTCATGTCGCCTTTCACCTTGAATTTCTTGCCGCAGGTCTCGCAGGCGAACTTGAAGTCGTCTGTGTGCTTCCTGGCGACGTGTATCTTCAGCTCGTACTTGTTCTTGTTCTTGTAGTCGCACTGGTTACAGCAGAACAGCTCCGGCAGGCCGTCCGGTGTGCAGGGTTTCGCTACTCTGTGTTTCCGTTTGATGTGCGAGTACAACGACGACTTTTTCGTGGTCTTGAAGTCGCACTCGTTGCACGAGAATATCTCGTTGAAGTCCTTGTGCTGACGCTTGTGGTAGTACAACGTGCCCTTCTTCGCGCACTTGAAGTCGCAGAGGTTGCACTGCTCCTCAACGGGTTTCTTGCATTCTTTCTTCCCTGTACGAATCGTCGCTATAGTAGGAGCCTCGCATAACACTTCCACCGGCGCATAAGCGACAATGGGCTCTTCGTCCTCTTCTTTATACTCTTCTAGACACATTTCTGCTACATCCTCGCATTTCGCTTTTCCGCTTCGCTTCGAGTGTGTCTCTTTAAGCTCAGACACTTGATGATTCCGGATCATGTGCGAAGTTAAAGTTCTGTTCGTTTTGCACGCGAAGTCGCACGAGTTGCACTCAAAACTCGTGATTTTCGTGATTCTGCTCTTCTTCGCGCGTTTCCGCGAGTTCAGCTGGCTTTCATAGAGTTCATTGCTGGCTTTACACGTGTCCTCCTTCGACGAAGGCAACTTGTGCTTCTCCCGAACGTGAACTGTCAACGCGGATCTTCTGCTGCACCCGAAATCGCAGAAGCTGCAGGTGTGCTTGTGCTTTTCGGACGGTTTCACCGGCTCCACTCGTTTCTCTCGTTTTTTTGACTTCGATCGAGCAGATGGCCCGTTACTTAGGCCCTTCTTACGGAGCCACGAGTTCAGATTATGCGATATTTTGTGACGGTTCAGCATGCTTTCCATCGGGAACTCCATCTGGCATTTGGCACAGGTATACAAGTTCCATCCGCCGCTATGTTGGCCCTCGTTCGGCTCGAGTTTCACGGACGATAGAAATATCATTTGATCATCTTCGAATTTAATTGCACCTTTCGAAGTAGACATCGACGAATGCGCTCCATCGGTGAATTCGATCGGTCGACGAAGTTGCATTGAAGTTGAGCCCTTCCTAACGATGAATCGACCGGAAGTGTCCATGGTTGAGGCGCCCTTGGCGTAGACCCATACTCTAAAACATCGGAAAAGGACAATTAATTTCGGAAAACATAGTATTACGACTGGGTACATATAGGTTACTTACTCCACATCTAAGGCGTCTTTATAGACATTCGAAATACATGTTTACAGTTTGACTTGGATGTCTGTGTGTTTTATAGACTGCACTTTAGCTTGTTATGGCTTTTATTCGTTGTTTTGAGTAATTTTCTCTGTTGTATAAATTCTGGTTAAAATTCCCAATTTTATACGGACGTACAAATCATAAATAATATATGCACGTTGTGTCTGTACAAATTTGAAACGTGCCTAAATCGATAAGAAATGAAAGGTCTTATATACGAAGCAACAGTGTGGCAGAAGTAGAAACATAAATAATAGTACCATCGAACAGAAACGTTAATCCGTCGATCATTAAAAGAATAAGTACACGATACTTCGCACCGTTTTAAAAGTAAAATACTGCGTTATTAAATTCTACGATATGTCTTCGTCTTTAGACATGAAATTTCATCACGGTCTGAGTATTCGTAAAATATATTTCTGCCATTTCCTTCGATACAAGGGAATATCCGAAACAGTCTCAATCCGACCAAGTTACTAATATTCTGAAAAGATTTCAGCGCTACTGCTAAGTCAACATTTATTTTCCATTAAGTCGATCAAAATATTCAATTTTGTTACATGCTTCGGTGGAAAAGAATATTCTTCGGCTTTCACGAATATCTTAGACATTTTCTTGTAACAGTCGTCACTATAATCAACCTACTTTATACAATCCAACGCCGTTTCACTTCTTTTTCAATATACTGAAACGACGCACGAAGGAAACAAAATTTTATTCGAGGATATGCGCAGAGCATAACTACAACTAAATGTAACAATAAGTAAACGCAAGTTCAGCTCAGTCGAAGTGGGAATCACAATACGCGCTTAAAATCTAGTTCCACGGGTATACTATGAAATATCTGTCTGAGATTCAGTCACGTCGTCTATTCCCGTGTTGATGACGACTTTGTTCTTCCCGAGAGGTATAGGAGGCGAGGACAAATGCGCATCGGGATGCTTCCTTCGGTGCTCGATCATGTAGTACCGCCTTTTGAAAGACTGTCCACAAAGATCGCAAATATGCGGTCTCTCGGCCGAGTGGGTCAGCAGATGCGTGTTCCTCATGTGCGATGTGCGGAAGTTCTTTTTGCAAATGTGACAGGTATAAGGCTTGACCCCGGTGTGCGTGGTCACGTGAGTGGCCAGGTACCTTTTCGAGGCGAACACCTTGCCGCACTCCTTGCACTCGTACGTTCTGTTATGCTGCTTCATGTGATTGTCCAGGTTCTCCTGCGTCAGCAGTCGTTTGTTGCAGACGGTGCAGTGGAACTTGTACTCGTTCAAATGAGCCACCTTCCGATGCTTGTACAGGGAGTAATTGCTCGTGTAAAACTTCCCGCACACGTCGCACATGTGCTGGGATGTGCCGTGCGTGCCGATGTGGAACTTCAAGTCCCATTCCATCTTGAAGCGTTTGCCGCAGTGCTCGCAGGCGAACTTGTAGTCGTCGGTGTGCCGTCTGATGTAATGGGACTTCAGGTTGTTCTTCGTCTTCGTACGATAGTCGCACTTGTCGCAACAATGGAGGAGGCTCGAGTCCACGTCCTGGTGCACGAGTCTGTGCGCCTTCAAGTCGCATTTGTACTTGAACGTCTTCTCGCAGGTCGCGCACTTGAACGGCCGATGGAAGCTGTGCTTGCTGGTGATGTGTCGAAGGATCTTGCTCTTTTGCTCGAACACCGTTTGGCAAATGTCGCAGGTGTAGGAGCCGTCGTGGAGCTTCTTGTACAGGTCTTCTTGCTGGCTGGAGTTTTCATTGCTCCGCAAGCTGTCCAAGCTGCTGTTCTGCGTCGAGCCGTTCTTCCTCGTGTTTAACACTGACTTCTGACTTGTGGACGCTTTTCGTACCCTTTTTTGGAGAACTGCGTTCTCTTCTAGCGGATTTGGACCATTCTCTGGTTCCTTCTTGTTAGAATACTTGTTACGATTTTGGTTCTTTGAAACTCGAAATGCTATTCTCCTCTGGTGATTAGTCGGGATTTTACGTGCAGCTTTCGGTTCGTTAACTTGTTCATCGGGAGTGTGCTTATTCCTCCGTGTTAAAGGTTGTGCTGATTTCCTAAAACATTAATGAAACGTGTCAGCGATTTGATTTTGTGTCAGTCTAGGTATGCTACATTGACAAATGCATCGGAATGTTTAGTTCTTTTGTAAATGTACAATAAATTGTTTAATTAGTAGTACCTGTACATACACCTAGCAAATTACTTTTGGACCTTCTTAGGGAAATTGAACATCTCTGTTTGTAACGATGCGATCGATGATAATGATTGAAAATTATAAATAAGTTAAAAGAAATGTAACTTACAATTATTAATATCTTTTCGTTTGTGTGCCATTCTGTGCGAAACTGCTCACTCTTTCAGTGCAACGTTAGTTTTAGAATGTTGATGATTAACCTGTGTAAATTAGGTATGTGTAATTCCATCAAAATACCTACAATATCTCGCACAATAAATAATATCTTTTTCACTGAATGATGAACTCCGTATATTATAACAAAATTAACAATCACTTTTTCATCAAATGACAGTCAACTTTCTTTTGAGTGTATATACAACGAACTATGAATCGATGCATCTTCCAACTGCGAGCATTAATCAAATGTGAATGACATATTAAACTTATTCCTCGTCTTACTAGAAATGTAATATGTTAGATGTAAACTAAATTCTTGTGTTCATTTAACATTACAACTACCAGACGTGACTGAGATATGTTACCTTGTAATAATGACAAGATAACAATTGTTAATTGCAACATGTGCTCCAGTAAAGAAATTCATTTAACAACTTGTACCAAAACAGTTTCAACAATTGCAAAAGAAAATGTCAGAAAGAAATTATGCCCCATCCGGTAGTTGTAATGTTAAAAAGAAATCCTTTCAATTTTCACATACTTTTACATAAATAAATTGGAAAAGGAAATTGAAGAAAATGGATCTTATATAATTGGCTACACAATGTACGTTCCTATTTTCGTTTCCGTGGCAGAAAATCAAGTAAAAGACTTAAGGAAAAGACTATTTCGCTTGTAAATGCTTTCACAATTAAATTCATGTTAAACCACGGGATGTCATTAGATTGCAGATTGTATACAGTCCTAAGAAAAACGAGTACATCAGATACAAAAGGATAAGAAAACCAATTTTAAAATACTGTCATGTTACTGTCGAGTTATTGAACCCATCAAGGAAGGAAATACATTTCTATTTCACGTATGTTTGCTATGAAATTCACATGATCACCCTAGTATAACGTATCTCTCAAAAGAATAAGTCAATTGTAATGCGATGAACGGCTATTTGGGTAGACTTGTTTCCAGGATTGTAAGGGTGGAAAATGCGTCTTCTCATATCACTGTAATCCCTTGTAATCCAAGAAACAAGACTACCCCCTTAAGGAACATTGTACAAGGTTTTACAAGTGCAAAGAGTACTATAGCATTTCATTTAACCATCAAAAGATCAGTCTTTACTGGAGCTGTGCAGGAATCCGAAAATGTCGAGTCGGAATGGGTTCTCGCACACTTCTAGCTTTCACTTAAAACTATTCACGCGTTATTCGACGCGTCATCCGTCGCTTGTCGAGTCTTGATAATGTTACTTATGGACACAGGAGGAGCATCTGGTATCGTGACACTTGGATGCTTCGTCTTGTAATGCAAGAAAAGGGATGGTCGTTGGGAGAAACTCTGTTCGCAGACTATGCAAACGTAGGGTCTCATACCGTAATGTGTCAGAAGGTGTCTTTTTTCACTCGACACAGTAGCGAAAAGTTTATGACAAATGGGACACTGAAACAATTCCTTGGCAGAATGCGTCTTTAGGTGCCTTTTGAGGGCAACCTTGTTGGTCAATGTGACTCTGCAGTGGTCGCAGATGAACTTCCGGTTGTGCTGCTGCATATGTCTTTCCAGGTTCTCCTGGCTGTGCAGCGTCTTGTAGCACTTGGTACACGGGAACTTGTCCTTCGACGTGTGATATTGGTTCATGTGGTAGTACATCGATATTTTATTCGCCACTATCACGCCGCACGCGTCGCAGATGCACGCCTGGCCGTCGTGGGTCAACACGTGCGTGTCGTAGTCAGGTTTTACGCGAAAGATGCGGTCGCATTTTTGACAGGTAAACGGAAATGTATTGCTGTGCTTGCGGTTCTCGTGGATCTGTAATAAAAATCGCTTGGGTAAATACTATGGACATCACGTCGTGGATGGCTGTCTAAAAAAACAATCGACATTTATTATATTGAAAGAAAATCAGTTTCACTACTTGGAAAATATTTTTCTTTTACGTAAATTGGGTTTTAACAGTAAGGGTAGTCTCCTAGATGGCTGTCATGTCTAAAGGTGTCTCAAAAATTGTATTGTTTTTTCCTATCAGAGCTAACACTTTTATTTTATAGTTAATTTGGCATTTTATGATTTTAAACTGTAAAAATTCTTTCATCAGACAAGACGGTATGAATGTCCTAATCCGACTATCTCTTAGAATGAAAATGAAGCGAATTTTTATATATTTATAGGACAACCTTTCCAGGTCCTTTCAGCTCTTGATGCGTTTAGTGTTCAACTTGTAAAACCCGTTTTTAAATGAAGCAGATTCAGAATAATTCGTGATGTTGTCAAACTGAACTTAGTTGAAGCAGCAACACTTTTAATGTTTAGCAAGGGTATGCAGTAAAACGTCAAGTCAACTTACCTTTAAGTAGGGGAAGTGGATTGTCTTGAAGTCGCAGTATTTGCAAATGTGCAAAGGCATGTGTCCGTGAAAAGTATGTATGTGTTTGGTCAGTGTTTGTTTACGTAGGAACCTCTTCGAGCACGTGTCGCATTGGTACTCCGTAGATTTGTGCTGTAGCAAATGTTTGTCGTAATTCTGTTTGTTAACTGTAATTTAACAGACGTCGCAGGTAACTTTCTCGTGCTTCGTATACTCTTTCTTCGGCTTCTTCGCAGCGCTCTTCGATCTTCTCAGCAACGAAGCCGGCAACGGCATTTGGAATAGTTTAGCACCTCTTCGTTCCAGCTCGCTTCTCGTCAATCTCTGAAATCTAAACAACCGGAAGTATATTTTAAATCTACAAGCACGGAAGATCTTTTCTCTTCTTTGTTGGAAAGAGAAACTTCGCCAATGCACGTTCTAAATAAAACAAATTTTACGTTCGAAGATTAGGATGAATTACGTTTTCTTTTTCCACTTTGAGGCTCGTCACTGTTAGTTCAATGAAAGAGTTGTGTGATTTCTCGGCCAGAGTTAATCTATATAAATAAAAATTAAATGCTGTTCGTTGATAAGCGCATCATTTGAGAACGACTAGACCGATTTGGATAATTTAAAAAAAAAATGTTCGCAATAGTCCGAATAAAGTTTTTAAGGTAAGAAAATTTGGAAAAGTTGCCCGGAAAATGGAAAATTTGGAGAAAAAATGAAAGTGCTTTTTGCTATATTTAATAGATACCACTCAAAAATATGTTTTTCCCCTCATTTTTACTTTGTTTACACATTTCCAATAGCTTTTCACAAATTCGCAAAACGATCGCAAACAAGTTTATTGACATTTTGATAAGACGTCTGTCGGGTCAGCTAGTAAATAATATAAGTTGTTTAAGAGTGTGAGAACTAAAACGACTTCGATGCATTTTATAATTGCTAGTTAGATGATATTAAATAATTTCTGTACGTACATGTTAGCTGCTGTAGTTACAAGGCACAAGACTGGCGTCTTCGAGAACGTCGACCTAGAAAACCCAAAAATAATATAGGATTTTGGTACATATTTCGTTCTGCTTGAAGTTAGGGTACTTACATTGATTTCCAGCGCCGAGCCAGGGACATGCGAAATTGATGGAAACACTGGTCACACAACTTCGGCACTTTGCGTAACGGAAGTGGCAATCTAGCATTGCAAAGTCAATGTAACACGCTTTATTTCGCTATTAACAAGACAATTTCTTTCAATAAATAGATCTTTACACGGAGCAAAATGAATTATAAATTCTTTAAACCATCTTGAAGAATATAAATTAACAATTCACACTTTTTGTTACAAATTAATAGTCTTGATACACTCGTCCATTTGCTTCACTCAGGGTGGGACTTGAAGTGTATCTGCAGCAAATAGTCTTTCTTGAACAGCGATAGATGTTTCGCGGTTTTGACACGTGCTCAATTTGCAAATTGACGAATGATTTGCAGTCGAAGACACTATCCATATGATATGAGAAAATGATTGGTTCACTGAATAAATGAACAGTTAACAGAGGATGCAATGGTGCATCCGATTCTGTCATTAATTGCACCGTCTCATATCACTGACTAAATCACTAGTCTTACTGCCTTCAACAGTTCAGTAAAAAAACTGGCACATAACTCTCGTCCTAAAAATGAAAAGAAAGTTTGTTAATTCCATGGTCGATTAGCATTCATTAAAGTTTGCAATACTTTCTTTTAAACTGCCGTGTATAATGGTCTCCTAGTGGATTCATTGAACAGAACTTGTCCCAGAGTTTCAGAGAAATGAACAAGAAAAAGAAACTATGGAAACTTTGCTGTAAATAGCAATAATTTTATTTTCGAACCGCAGGGAACGAATTTGCTTCATTGAACATTGACAGCTATGGTTGCCCGCGATCGGAAGAAATGTTTGTTTTTTATACAATGTTAACAACGTAGCGTGCAAGAACTTAAATATTCGACGTAATATTGTATATGTATACATATATTTCTTTCTTCAAATTTACAGGTGATATAAACTTTTCTCCGTAAGAATATGAATATTTATATTACACTTCTATATTACCCTTATATTTGTATGTATATAATATAAGCTATTTTTTGCAGATCGACTAACGAGTTATTGATTCTCCTGTACCATCGAATCGCATTACAATATTTAACTATCACCATTTTGTGTCAAACTCCTAATCTTGTCTGTCATCGATCTCTTTCTGAAGAATTCTTAAATGGAACATCGATCTCATCATACTTCTCAACAAACATGCTTTTCCACCGATAGAAACTCACGACAAAAGTAACGAACGTGAAATATTTCATTTTCGAAATGGAAGCAAAATGAATCGAACGCTCAAGCTGGCTGATCTTTATTGCTGGTCCAAGATGAATCAGAATTGTTGCAACGAGCTCGAGCGGACAATTGATTTCACAACGATGATAATTAAAGTGGTAAATTAAGTTGAATGGAAGACTTAAGAAACGAATGACACGTCTTTTCACATCATAATTATTGGAAGGTTGATACATCCTATCAGTGAAATGTTTAATTTCGAAGGAAAGTATACATATTTACAACAAGTTCATAAGTTATACTTACTAAATCGAAGATCACCACAATGTTTAGCTTCCGACACACTCCTCCATTACAAAAACGTTACAGTTACCATTTACAGAATACTGGAATTTATAAATATTTAAATTTGCAAAACTTTCACCAATGGTCACTTTGCTCGGTTCGAATCAAGACAATTCGATTAATAGTAATGACTGGCTGTTCGTAAGATCTACTATAAACAACTGTAACCGTCGTTCGGTACCACACACGCACGTTCATGAATTGCGAAATAGAAAGAATTTGCTTTTTGAACTCGAAAACTCTTCAACGTGATTTCACACAGACACGTATACAAAATCAAGCTAAACAAGAGAACACGAGAATAACGTGTTACAGGTATGTGCTGGTTGTATAAAATATCAAAAATGCAAACTGTAGTTCAAACTATCGCCCTGCGCAATTCACCGGTCGCTCGAATCGTTTACACTCGTCATCAGGAAGCAGAAACTTACGTATCACTATTCGATCTCACGCGCACAACAAAGGGAAAACAATAGAAACCATTCTAAACTCGTTAAAAAAAATAATAAAATATAACAACAACTGAACGCGATACTCGACTGCTGCAAAGAATCCAACAACAGGAATCCTGATCGAAGCAGGTGGAGTCCCTCGGTCTCGCAGATGGTAACGTGTCACGATAAAAAGAAAATGTACAAAAGTAACTGGCGATGGTTGGTCAGCTCGTTACTTGCTGCTCTTATTCACAATGATCTTGTCCTGCACTCCGTGAAGCAGATTGGTGATCTTAATGGGCGGTGGGGCCGGGTGCACGCCGGGATGCTTCCTCCGGTGAAGCATCATCGGCGACCTCTGCGTGAAGCTTTGCCCGCAGATGTCGCAGACGTAAGGTCTTTCGCCGACATGGGTCAACAGATGAATCTTCTGGGAGCTGAGACAGCCGAACGTTTTCCCGCAGATTGCGCAAAGGTAGGACTTCTCCCCGGAATGGGTCCTGAGGTGTTTGGTCAATCCGTACTTGGTCTTGAACTCCATGCCACATTGCTCGCACACGTACTTAATCTTGTGCAGCTCCATGTGACTGTCCAGGTTCTTTTGTGTCTTGAATTTCTTCTTGCAGGTCTGGCACTGGAACTTCTTCACCTTCGTTTTGTGCTTGTAATACTTGTGGAAGTACAAGGAGCTCTTACTGGGGTACGAGGAGCCGCAGATGTCGCAGACGCAGGACTCTGTGTCGTGATCCTTTACGTGGGTTGTGTAGTCCGACTGCACCTTGAACATCTTGCCGCACTGCTCGCACTTGTAGTTGTAGTCCTCCGTGTGCTTGCGGATATAGTGGATCTTCAGGTATGGCTTGGTGCGCGCCTTGAAGTCGCAGAGGCTGCACGTATGCCAGGTGACCGGCTCGTCGTGGATCTCCATGTGCCTAGCCAGGTGGGCGCTGGTCTTGAAGCCTTTTGAACAGATCGCGCACTTGTGCGGCCGAGAGTTGCTGTGCTTGTACATGTGTCTGGTGTGCTTGCTCTTCCGGTCGAACGACGCGTAGCAAATCTCACAGGTGTGCTTCTTCTTCGGCGGCTCTTCGATCGATGACAACGACGACGACGTCTTCTTCCTCTTCTTCTCCTCCTCCTGCTTTTTCCTGAAGTCCAACGGCGTGTCGTCCAAGTCCTCCAACTGGTCCCCGATGTCCTTGCCTTTTTCAGAGGACTCCGTCGTTGTCGTCGTCGTCGTCGTCGTCGTTGATGTCGGTTTCGACGGGGACGCCGTTGTCGTCTCGTCCTTCACCGTTGAAGCGTTCGACCCTTCGCCAGGCGGTCCTGGCTCTTTCATCATGAACATGCTCAATGAGGTCGGTATCCGAAAGTAATTTTCTTCGAGTTTTACTATCAGAAAAGTCGGAGCGAGTGGATCTAGCGCATTGTACCTAAAAAATCATAAAGCTAGTCAGTTCGATGGTCGTGGAAATGCCGGGTAAGATATGGGGGTTTGCTTTGCTAAACCGCACACGAACATGCACCGGTGTGAGTCGAGCAGATATCTTTTTGCGAGGACTTCACATTATAGAGAGAACTGTCCTGCGGACATTGTTCGTACCGGTATTAGGTTTACATCGAATCGTATCGAACAGAAAAATACTATTACCGTCAGTTCATGAGGGATGAAATATGTTGATGACTGTGGTGATGCTTATGGCTATGTTCATAGTATAAATGATCAAAAATATATGAAATAATAATTGTCGTTGGATCAGCAGTCTCTATATTTTCCTCTTGATAATGGTAACATTTCGAAAATCTATTGACCTAGCCATGTAAAAGTACCGTTTCGATATTTATACGCATGCAATGTTCGTACAGACATGTCAACTATATGAAAGTAAAATTTAAAACGTATACAGAGTTTGTCGTACTAGGAATTGACACTTGAAATAGTGCTGCCGTCAAAACTATCGAATATCCATTTCATCGGTTTATAAATGTCAAGTATATATTCTATGTAGTATTTCCTAAAAATTTAATTGATATATATTAGTTACCATTACAATGCTATTTAACGATTAGAGTAAATACATCGACGGAATATAATGTTCTGGAAATACAAGTAGAAGAAACACAATCTCCTGATGATTAGGTGTCCTTAAATGACAGTCGAGTGTAACGATTGTTAACATTGGTTGTTCAGAACTGTTATCACTAGACCGTAGATTTTATGCATTTATGATAAAATTCAGTAGGTGAAACATGAAGCAGTCGACGGTGGAATGGCAGCAAGTGTCCTAGACGCAGTCTCATAGGCTTGAATACACTAGCCCATCGAGTGAAGTCTTTTCTTACAGATGTTGTCACGACATGAACACATGATGATAATAGAAGTTGCTTCTCCACAGAAATTCTTCTGATAAAGTATACAACCATAGGAGCGTGATTCGCGTCTCTTCAGGCTGTCTTTCCTCATGTAATTCGTCTTGCAAGAGTTACACTTGAAGAAATAATCTGATGCACCACCTTGTGCTGCTCCAGTTCTTTCTGCGAGTAATAAGTCTTGCACATGTCGCACTTGTACACCTTCATCACAAATTCTTGAATTGTTTCTCGCGGAAGGGGCAAGTGGTGTGGCCGGTGCTCAAAATCCCGTCGACCATTTCGCCATTCCTTCGTTGTGTCCTAATATGCATTCTCTTCATGTTGTATCTGTGGATTCTGTGGAGAATGTATCTTTTCCTGTTTAGTATAAAGTGACGTATTTACCAGAGATCTTTGTTTTGGCGTTAAGGGTTCCGGTGTGTATCGTGTATCGCTTGTTTAACAAATCGCATCGATGGATCCGAGAGCAGATACGTCATTGGCTGCTCTCTTTTCTTTGTCGATGGATTGTAAAGCTGTTTCCAGGCATTGGTAATTGTGGTTGGAAGACAGTCTTTTGTTGTGTTGCGATACGAGTCTGAAACAAGGATAAGGCTCATCAGTGAAGTGATATTCCCCCGATTCGGTCATCCCTCGAGTATCGAATCTCTATAAAGGAGAATTTCTTGGTTCCGACTGGCTCTAGAACGAGATGATACAAGAAACATTGCGGAACAACTTACACGCATTGTGAAGAATGTAGAGTTACACCATATACTGAAATTGAATATTCTTCAACACGCATCCTACTCGTACAAACTGAAAAAGAACTAACAGGAACATCATTTTTTCTTAGCCTGTGAACTGTCGACCGCACAAATTCGGCTTTTGCTTTTTCAAAATATTGGAGACATTCTTCTTGCAAAATGTGTTTAATTTTATCGAACGTGGTACTCACGTGTGTTACAGTTTCATTCTTAGTAGTACAAATGATGGAACGAATTTTGATCTGTGAGTGACGACATAACGTTTCTGTATATTCTCACAGCATAACCTGAAGTTCGAAGAACATTTTAATACGATCGAGAACATAGTCTTTATGTGATAACATATCCTGAAGTCTTATATTCGTATTTTTTACACGCACACACTCATGCACGCATTCACTATGTACACTGCAATTTGGAAAATCGTGATTAGGCAAGGCATACAATGAATGAATGCTTCGAGAGCTTCTCAACCCTTTGCCTTACAATATCGAGTGATAAATTATATTATACATACATTAAGTATATATTTCGTTAAGCATTCTCATTACATTCATACAGTAATCTTCTGATTACTGCAGCTGTCAAGTAAATGATAAGGCAAGGGGTTGACACTGTTCAGTTTGTAAACTTTCAAACAGGATCTCGTAATAAAAATACGACGTCTACTCATTATAATTGGTAAGCAAATATTATTGTATGTACATCTTTAGCAGCCTCTCAAACCTTTGGAAATGATCTACCACCTAATCGTATAAAAAAGCTCGGATTCAGTCTTTCTCAAACAACGAACTGAATTAGGGCTTGCAAATTGTTATACAATAATATCGACGTCGATTCTTGTAATTAGTTAATAAATGATAGAAAAAAAACTTTTACACTATGACATGTATAGCTTATAAAAAAAACAAATGATTTATCGTCGAAAATTTATTGTAGTATCCTAGCGAATCTCCCTATCGACGTACCCCATCCACACCGTGGTTTAATCGCTTCGTTATCATCTAGGAGATATTTCGCGATGCACATTGCTCCTCCGAAGTTTCGTTCATACATAGCGATAAAATATCGTTCGAATAACGGGTGAGATATCACGCGAGTTTGTACATGACATGTAACAAGGTAGACGATGCAAGCCAGATTTGAGACGGATATGAATTAGAAAAACATTAAAATGGTACAATAAATATTTTTTTGTTGCATATTAAAATATTCAATACCCCCCGCAATATGGAATTTTCTCCACGCAAACAGGGAAAGCTTTAGACTGCGGATCTTTTAACAGAAAAATTTCATTTAAAAGAAAAGTTAAAGAAAGAAGTTAGACTACAACATTAGACAGAATATAGTACAATTTGTCGAAAATAAAATTCTATTTTAATTGCTCATCTCTCTCTCTACAAGCATTGTCACGTACAAACTCTTTTTCAAAATGCCTCATAATCTTAATTGTTTAAGACCTGCTTACCTAAGTGTATTTTTACATAGAATGTTAAGAGGATTAGAAGTGTGTAAAAAATGAGGGTTTCTATTTTAAAATAATGGTGCAATTGTTAAATGAAAAATTCGTCTTACGCCTTTAACTTTTCCTCTAATCTTAACCGAAGAAAAGGTATGGTTCGTTACGGTTGCATGAATCACCTTGTGTAACAGTTTTAAATACAGGGTATGTATATTTAGTAAGTGGGCGGAATTATAATTTGACTGTTCATTAAGACAAAACAATATTGTAGAGTGGTTTGTATGGTTCAACGACCTTTCTAATTCTGTAATTTGATTTCCCGTGGAAGTGATAGAACGCGAACGACTTGAAATGTACTATGCTCCGGCCTGTACAGGGTGTTAAGAAATGTTTGGTTTCGTCAAGCATAGGCGTATTCTACATCTTCGGATCGATGGAGATCTGTAAAAAAAAGTTGCCGCAAAATTGTCCTTGGCCTTGAAATTCAAGGTTAAGTTTCTTTATTCTATTCTATTCTTTTTTACCTCCATGATGCGTGGAATACAATATAATAAAAAAAGTTATCCTCATGATGCGTGGAATACAATATAATAATAATTTGATCTTCATACGTAGAATACAATACAATAAAAAAATTTGCGGCATCTTTTTTTACAGATCTCCATCGATTCGAAGATGTAGAATACGCATATACTTGCCGAGACCAAACATTTCTTAACACCCTGTACTAGAGACGCCATGCAACATTCACCAAGGCAATTCTGCAAATGCAACTCGTCATTGTAACATACCTTCCTTTCTAAACACTGATCCTACAAAGCGAGGGTTCGACAGCGATGCGCGAAACACTGTAACATTTACCGAGCGTTCGAAACGACACATACATTCTCACTAATAGTCCTGTAAAATTCGTCTAGCTATTGCAGCGATAATAGCGTTTGGTGTAGTTTGAAGCGTTCCCGGGTGCGTTTTCATGTGCTTGATTAAGCAGCTCTTCTGCACGAAATCCTCGACGCAAAGGTCGCATTTGTATGGCCTGGAACCCCCGTGTGTGAGCACGTGCCGGTAGAAGTTGTTTCTGTACTTGAAGCTCTTCTTGCAAATGGTGCAGAGGATGGAAGGCTTGTGTTTCCTGTATTTGTGCGCGGCCAAGGATGACGGTTTGGCGAACACGCCGTTGCACTTGTCGCACTCGTATCCTTTGTTATGCAGCAGCAGATGATTCTCGAGGCCGTTGTGCAGCCGGAACTTGCTGGTGCAAAGGTGGCACTTGAAGTACTTGAAGATCGGCACCTTCTTTTTCTTCTTATCCGGATCGTGTCGCCACTCGTACACCATCACGTTTCTGACGAACTTGCCGCAGAACCTGCAGGCACGAGCGACGTTCATGTGAACCCTGTCGATGTGCAGGGCCATGTCGCTCTTCAGCTTGAAACGTTTGTCGCAGTGGTCGCAGACGAACATCGGATCTATGTCGCTGTGCACGCGGATCTGGTGTTGCCTGAGCCCGCACATACGCTTATACTTCTGCTGACAGAACGGACATTCCACATACGTATCTGGCACGTGTGCCTTCACGTGCTTCTTGTACTCTGCCTTCGACATATAGGTCTGGTGACAGTGGACACATCGGTACGACAACTCGTGAAACCTACGAATGTGTTTCTTCAACAAATCTTGCGTGTCGTAGAGTTTTTGGCAAAACTGGCATTTGTTTTCGTCATACCCCGCCCCATCTGTTATCAATTTGTCTTTCTCATCATCGTCGTCACTCTGCTCATCCGCCCATTTATTCGCCTTTGGTGGCGGCGGCAATGTTAGCTCTGGTCTGATCGGCACAAAGACCTTCTTAACTTCGTAGCACACAGCTCCGTGTGGATCTCTGACCGGGATCAGGACGCTTTTGATTATGTTCAATCCTGTATGGTCCATGATTTCGATAGGCACCAATTCGTGTTTAATCTGTTTCGTCACTGGGTCTCTCACAGGCACCAAAACCGACTTCAACTGTACACTGGGCTTTTCTTCTGTGAAATCGTCGTTGACCCCGTTCCGCAAGGGATCGTGGGTCTCCTCGTCCTTTAATGATTGCCCGTCGCACGTTGCTGAGTGCGAACTACAATTCGACGTTCTATCTAGATTGATATCATCGTTAACCTCACGTTTGCCGCACCATTCCATGTCGTTGCCGTCGAGCCGAACACATTCGGGGCCACTAGCGTTGTTGCTTTCACAGTCCGTTGGGGATTTGGACCGATCGTCCTCATCCATGTCTGGAACCCCGGAACATACTACAAAAAGTGGTTGAGCTGGGTTCTGAGTAGCATCCGGTGACATCCTGAAACACCCATTCATTTAGTCAGTCGCAAGAAAGGACTCACACGCCAGTTTTAATCAAACAGCAAACAATGGCCGATACATTTAACAGTAATTTTTAACAACCATTCTTGTATTCGATAGTTTGGTCGTCTGTGTATAATGATCGTTAACTGGTTGAACACGTGCCATAGTGGGGGAGACGAGTGGATAGCACAAAGTGTTGTGCTGAGAATCAAGGGAAACTTTTAAGGTGAAAGAATTGATTTGAAGTCAGTAATGAGACAGCTTTATCATAATGTTAACATAAGTAAAACAGTCACTTATATCTACGTACAGTTTCGAGATCGTTTTAACGAACCGACACGCTCTTACAATCGACGCGAAAACTCAACCTGTTATTTTCACTACTCCTTTTCTGGTTTAGACAGTTCATTTGACAATTATTCTATTATTGTTCATTTAATTATATGGGAGCGTACATAATTCTTCTGGTTTTAGTAAATGGGGAGAATGTTGTTGTTTTAACGTACCTCAAGCGCCATCGTCTATACAATGGGAAACTAAATCTTGTACATAAACGATTCTTAAACGAGGCAATTTATGCTACTGAAAGAAACGAATTGCACATGAAGCTCTAGATCAGTGATTCTTAACTTATCTTTTTGAAATCAGGGAACGCTTTTGATTATAAGAAAAGATTGCGGAACACCAAAATTAATGATAAAAAGGGATCCCGCGTAGAAACAAATATATTTAATCAATTTCGCGGAACACCGGTTAAGAACCAGTTTTCTAGATATTAAAGATTGTCAATATATTTCTTCCATACACACTATGAAGTATTCGAACATATTTGGTTCGATTTTAAGAAAATCATGTGTTTCTTAAATGTGTCTAAATACTTATTCACGGTAGTGTACATTCGTATCTACAATCGCTCACAATGTTCTACCGTTCCAGTTGCTCATTGAGAACACAAAATGAGTCACTCTTTTTCTTCGTTCAGATTGCTCATACGTCTACTGAGAAACAAAGGAGGCGGCGGAGGATGATTTCCGGGGTGTTTCCTGCGATGGATCATCATGGTGGTCCTCTGAGTAAAACTTTGTCCACAAAGATCACAGATATAAGGCCTCTCGCCCGTGTGAGTGAGTTTGTGGATCCTCAGCGACACCGCCCTGGAGAACGATTTTTGGCAAACCGTGCACTGGTGCGGTCGTTCGCCAGTATGGTTTCTCATGTGTAGCAGCATAGTGTAATTGGTGCTGAATTTCTTGCCGCAATGGGAGCAGAGGAAACTTGGCTCGTTACAGAGATGACTCTCGAGGCTGTGTTGAAAGGTGAATTTCTTTTTGCAGACACGACACTTGAAACGCCTAACCTCGTTCCTTTGATAGCCATGAGCGATGCGATTGTGGGCGATCAGGTACGATTTCTGAGCATAGTCGTTCCCGCAGACCTGGCAGACGTAAATCCTCGTTCCCGCGCTTCCGGTCGGCGAGTTCTCTGCACCGTTGCTGACGCCTTCCTTGACGCGATCGCGAAGACACACTGGATCCACGTTGCTGTGCTCGCGGATCTGATGAGCTCTCAATCCAGACATTCTCTTGTACTTTAAGTGGCAGAAGGGACACTTGTGGTAGGTGTCCTTCTCGTGCACCTCCATGTGCTTCTCCAACTCCTCCTCCTTTGTATAACTATAATGACACTTTTTGCAACGAAATGGCTGCTGATGTTCCCTACGAACATGCTTGTTGACCTGCTGCTCGCTCTTGAAACTCTTCTGACAGAACGGACAGGTGGTTCGGAGGTTTGCAAGTATCGAGTCAACCTCTTCGTTAGGCTCCACAGACTCTGCTTGCTCTAGTTCCTCGGGTTTCATATTCTTTTTCTTCTTTTCAGCGTTCTCAACCTTTTTGCTCAACTTCGTCCTCTTTTTCTTTTCCTTCTTTCCGATTTTATCTGGCTTGGGTGGTGTCTCTTTGACAGGGACAGGGATGGGGACAGGAACAGGGACAGGCTGCCTCACTTGTTTCTCGAGTTTGATCGGGACCATGACGCTCTTGATTACATAAGTCACCGATCCATCCGGCTCCTGGACCGGTATCAGGATGCTTTTAATTATGTTCATTCCCGACTCGTCCTGCATTTCCGGCGGCACTAACACGTTCTTAATTATCCTCGTTTCCGGGTCTCTGACTGGAACGAGTAACGACGATATTGGCTTGCTGCTTGCATCATATTTTACAGAATCGTTGCTGACCTCGGTCTGCGTGACATCACTGGGAAAAGAAAGATAATTCGAGTCACCCAGGTACAGGCCGTCATCGGCCATCGAGGGTTCGCATTCAGTGTCGCTCAGCATGCACTGCTCTTCCTTGAAATCGGTGATCGGGGATGTCTTCATTTTAATCGACATGTGATCTTGGTCCAGAAGAGGCGGCCCGCTACATTCTACAAAAAGCGGTTGCGCTGGGTACTGTATGGTTTCCGCGGTCGTCGAAATCCTGAAACACCCATTCATTTAGTCAGTCACATGAAAAGGATCCAGTGGCGTTCGAGAAAAGGATAAAGAACAATCGTTAGAGCTGCATAACTGTAAAGCCGTTGCTCGATAGTTTGTTTTATTCGAAGCCGGGTTGGTTATCGTTTACATGGCAATGGAGATAAACCTAGCAGATAGGCATCGGCAAATACCTGTTGCACACCTGTTCCGTAATGGAAACGAACGTTCATAGAAATTCACAGTCGATGCTACTTACATTGAAGAACTGCTACTAGATGGATCTGTATACATTATCTTGCAACAACATGAGATTCATTAAAGCCGGTCACTTCTTATTGGAATCGCTGGTTAACAGCAAATTTTGTAAATACTATTTATTTAATCGATCGTGTACATCATCCAGGTTCACGGCCCGCGTGCAAAACACGCGATGAAAGAGAAACATATAAGTTGATATCATTACACTCTCCATCGTGATACCATATCCGCAAGAATGCCCTGTTCGCAGAGTTAAAAAAAGAACATTGATTACAAAAATACAGTAAGTTGCACGCAAACGATATCGGAACAACTGTTGTCTCGTGATTGTGGAAATCAATGACGTGTCATCTGTAGAATCATCTCGACGAATACTTAACGAATACAACTCGCAACTGTGACGATAACAAGAAAACAAAACGACACGAGAAATGTAACACAAACCGCGTGTTGATACCATACGCTGAGTCTCTTTCAAACTTTGATATTCTGGAATCGTTCACAGTTTCTCAATATTAACCAATTTCACGCGAGGCGGAGGAGGATGATTTCCAGGGTGTTTCTTGCGATGAGTCCTCATTTTCTTCCGATGATTGAAGGTTTGTCCGCAGATGTCACAGATGTAGGGTTTCAATCCGGTGTGGATCAGCTCGTGACACTTGAGCGAGTCCTTGGTGATAAAACGTTTGTCGCAGGTCGAACACTCGAAGGATCTCTCATCATTGTGTCGCATAAGGTGCTGTTTAAGGGAGAATTTGGTTTGCAGCTTCTTGTTGCACAGGTCGCACTGGTAACGACCCTTGCTGTGCGTTATGTTGTGCTTGCTGTATTGTTTCCAGTTTTCGAAGGTCTTGTCGCAAATCTTGCACTGGTACAATTTCGAGTTATCGACGGCTTCGATGTTATGAGCAATACGTTCGTGAGCGTTCAGTAAGTACCGGCGCAGATACACTTTGTTGCACTTATTGCAGGAATAGCTTTTTCCCAGCAGCTGACGCTGTCCCCAAGTATTATCCGGGTTCTCGGGGTTGACGTTAGGTATGCTTTCTTCCGGGATCAGATCGTGCATCGATCTTGGATCTTCGGTGGCGTGCTTGCGAAATCGGTGCGCAATCAGCTCGCGCATGCGTTTATACTTCCGGTGACACAAGTTGCACTGTACGTAGGTTTCCTTGCCGTGGATTTTCTTGTGGTCCTTGAGCGCTTCCGGGGAGTCATATCTTAAATAACACTGATTGCAAAGGAACTGCTTCTTGTGGTCTCGACGAGAATGCGTGTCCATTTCCTGCTGAGTGTTGAAGCTCAACGGACTCGTGCTCTGCAGATCATCTAACATCTTATCCATCGCGTCCAGGTCGTCGTCTACGATTTTCTTATCTTTCAAAGGATCCTCTTCCAGCTGATCTTCCGCCTCTACCAGGCACGGTTCTTCCACTGTGTCTGTCGGCGTCAGCTTCGGTAATATTTGTCGTACCTTGTTTGACGATGTGGGGTTGGTTGTTGGATTATCTGGCAGATTGGACGTTGACTTGGCTAGTCGCTCGATTGGTAATTTGCCTGGTTCTGTTTCAGGCATCCGAAATTTAGGCGGCGCTTGAACCGCTGAACTTGGTGCTGATTGGGTCGGAGTTTTACCCGGCAAGCTCAGACGTGGTTGATTTAGCATTTTAACTAGACAACTTTGCGCTGGTTTTTTCGGTGGTTTTTCCGGCAAACGTGGAAGTGGTGGAATCACGATTTTAGTCGACAAACTTGGCGCTAGTAGAACCGGCTTTCCAACTGGCAAACTCGGCCGCGGTGGTATTGGTACTAAAACTTTCTTCACCTCGTAGCACGCTTTCCCATCCTGAGTTATCATCGGTATCAGCACGCTCTTGATTATGTTCATCCCTGTATCATCTATCATTTCCACCGGTACCACTGTATTCTTGATGATTTTGGTCTCCGGGTCGATAACTGGCACCATCACCGTCGGAACTATGTTCATAGCGGGATTTTCCTGGACTGTGTCCATCGAGGAGTCGTTGCTGACATCTGTGGTCACTTTGCTCGACAAGGAATCGTCCTGGATCTCGGTGGTGACTATGTGGCTCTTGTCGTCGATGTCGATTTGGTCCTCCGGCTCTTCTTCAGGGTACGCGTAATCGTCATCATTCATCTCTTCATCGGAGATCGGCGGCGTTTTGATCTGGATCGATCCCTCTCCATGGTATGCGATATTCAAGTCTCCCTGACAGTCTACAAAAAGCGGTTGGCCCGGGTTACGCGTATCCACGATCGTTGACATCCTGAAACATCCATCCAGTTGATCAGTCGTAAGAAAGGCTCGACATTCTCGAATCTACAAAGCTAATAATAGTCATAATTCGTAATGTCGTTCGACATTACTATTACCGTGTCCGGAGACACGTGTTACAGCTTCCAGCTGTTAAAGGATAGTTCAAGGTGAGTGGGATGTATAATTATCACAAGTTACATAATGAGAATTGAACAATTCCTGAAAAGGATTTAATTAAAGGAAGAGTTCAGTACAAGCGATGGATCTGTTGAACATTGCACTGAAATAATGTCGTCTTTGTAGTTAATGGAAATTTACAGTTAATGCTACTTACATCGATAAATGTCACAGCGTTTCGAGCAAACAACGTTTAATTCCCGACGGGACCTTACATTCTCTTACAATTCTCAATGTGATGCGCGCTCAACAATTCGTATTGGCTACGAAACTCGTACTGCTTCCCTCGTTTCTTACGCTCACTGCGTATTCCCAACTGTCATTTATTTAAGTACACCGAACTCTGTACATTTCCCATCGTTTTTGCGCGTTACACAGCGAAACTACGGTTTATCAATGCCGAAGCAGTAATCGTTGTGTCTCCTTATCTAACACGAACACACCACCGGACATGATCGAGAAAACGTGTCCGGACTCTTTCGAATGTGATGTTCTAATCAAACAAAGACGGTAATATGCAATGTACAATAATATCGTAAACGGTGTAGTGAACAGAAACGTTTGCATCGCACGCCGCCCATCTTCCGTATCCCGTGTTACAATTCGAAATTAGAACGCGCGAAGCAGACTTTATCAAATTTAAAAAAATATCACCTCCATAATTAATAGTAACTCGGCGCAGAATATAATAGGAATTATCATACATCGCAACGGACAATGGCGATTAATCGGGTCTACGCATCGAGCGGCAAACGATTCAACAGATCGTTGTGTGCGATTGCAGGTTTTGAGTTGTCTACGACATATTTGTTCGAAGCTCCGAATTTCGAGACTCCGAATAAAGAACACGGTGGTTCTGTGTAAAAAGTAAGCTTCCTCGAATCTAAACAATCCTCAAGACCTACAATTCACGAAAAGGCTGCGTTCATACCATCTTCCTCTATCGACAAGTTACAATACTATCAACGGACTGCGGGTTGTCATGCGTTCACGAACTCAGAAACGAACTGTGAAATAATAATTTGAGAATTCCGTCGTGTTGAAAAGTAGGAATAAAATAAATCTCGCAGGCGATTACTCTCTCAAATCCGCAGTCCAACTATCAACATTCGTGAAGCGCACAACGTTTCCTGTCCGATTCAATCCCGCATTGCTCGACACTATCCCGGTATGTTCATCAAACCCTTACACGAAGCACGCACACGGTCCATAGGTCCTGTCGATTCAAGTAGATCCTTCAGTGTCCACATTATCCATCCCGAGTTTACTGAGGTACAAAGGTGGAGGAGGAGGATGGTCTCCGGGGTGTCTCTTGAGAACCTTCTTCCGAAGATGTCGCACGTATACAGCTTCCCAGCAGAGTGTATCAATTTGTAGACCCTGAGCTGTGTGGACACGGCGAAGGTATTGAAGCAGACGTCGCACTGGTAGTGTCGTTCGCCGGTGTGGGTTCTTGTATGCATTTGGAGCGAGTAGTTGGTCTTGAAGTCTTTGCCACATTCAGCACAGAGGAACTTGTTCGCGTGATCTGTTTGCCGTGACCGTACCTCTTGTGGGATGCTAGGTGTGTCCTTTGAAGATGCACGTTGCCGCAGATTTCACAGACGAAATTCTGGCCAGTTCAGCTCGAAGTTGGACATGAAAGATTTGTCCCACTGGTGGCAATAGTAGCGGAAGTCCCCCTCGTGCATCGTCGCTGATGAATCCTCACCGAGACCTTGTTGGTGGTGGTGTACGTGCATAAGTTGCAGCCATAAACGACATTCCCATGCTGTTTGAACCTCTTGTCGCATTTGTGCGGACGCTCGTTGCTATGCTTGATCATGTGGCGATCGTAGGCACCCAGGTTCGTGAACATCCACTTGCAAATATCACACGAATAATCTTGCTGACAGTCTCTCCTCCTCGGCTTCTTCTTCATCCTCTCCTTCGGGATACGAGCGAACCTATGTTCATCAAGAGCTTTTCTCGCAATCATTCGTTTGTCCGGTAGAGACGATCGGCGAACTCGTGATCGAACAGGTATAGTATCTTCTACGATGTTGAAGTCTACAGATATCGCGTTCCAAATTATGATTCCCGCGGATCTGCAACCAACAATGTAGGTTTCATCAGGCGATACGCACTCGTTCAGGTTTTGTGGTGGCTGCTCTTCTTGGTCGTCGAGGTTTAGCGTCGGTATTGCGGTCTAAGTCCTGCTCTCTTTCCGACGAGGACGTGAAATGGGAACGATACCCTCGAATATCGATTGAACGTAATAATCGACGGAACCCTTAAAATCCATATTTAAATCGATCATCACATACTTGCTTTATTAAACGCATAATAATAATATTAACGACGGTTAAACATATAATTCGCCATTCCAATGAATTAAATTTCAAACGAACCGTCACGCAAAATCCATAAGAACACATTCATCTCGCTACAATGACGTCCGCGCGCGCTGCTTGGAATACAAAGTAACAACTCCCGTGGAAACATTGTCCGAATCGCTGATTTCTTTGAGGAAAAGAAAAACAGACTGTAAAACGTTCTCTCGCAGAACGAAGACTTACAGTTTGGCCGATATTCAATATCTTAAAAGAGAGACGGACAACAGAGAGAGAGAGAGAGAGAGATAGTGAGTGAAAAAAGAAGAAAAACAGCGTACAAGCTTTCGGAAAGCGTGGAACACGTAATATTTATAAACTAAAACAATTAGTCGCACCATAATACGAGCGATGCCAAGATCGCCAACGAATATCGTCAAACATAAAAAAAGAAGCTTTATCCATTTATTCGCAATGTCCTTGAACAATGTATCGATCGCGAGCCGATAGTAACCTGAACCAACGTGGTTAATATAGTTTCCAGAACGATCACCACGCGCGTGACAGTTCCTGTTCGCAGCTCGCTAGCTACTGTTTCATCAAAGTTCCACCTTCGACTGGGAAGGCACTCTGAACACGGTTGATTTTAGACGCAGGTCGACTTCTGATGAGCGGTCAGGTTACCCTGGCAGGAGAACCCGCGGTTGCAGATCTGGCAGACGTAGGGCCTTTCGCCCGTGTGACCTCTCCTGTGAATGGTCAGCGTGGACCTCTGCGAGAACGCCTTCGGACACTGGTCGCACTTGTACGGTTTCTCGCCTGTGTGCACTCTCCTGTGCATCCGTAGATTCTCGGAGTCGGTGAACCCTTTTCCGCAGATATCGCAGACGTACGGTTTCTCGCCGGTGTGTATGCGCCGGTGTTTCTTGAGGTGTTCGGCGCTGCTGAGACTCTTGCCGCAATAGTCACACAGATAGAGCTTGGTTGGGTTGTGGCTCTCCTTGTGACGGAACAAGG
The DNA here is from genome assembly GCA_028455595.1 of Lasioglossum vierecki. Taxonomy (NCBI): domain Eukaryota; kingdom Metazoa; phylum Arthropoda; class Insecta; order Hymenoptera; family Halictidae; genus Lasioglossum; species Lasioglossum vierecki. Next base: position 11,088,607 of record CM052339.1, on the reverse strand, counting down.
ACCTCTTCGTGGCGAGCACGCGGCCGCAGATGTCGCAGGCGGTGCTGGTCACCTTGTTCGCCTTCATCTCGGGATGCATGCGTCTGCAATGAGCGGACAGCTGTCGCCTCAGATAGAAAGCGCTACCGCATAGCTGGCAGACGAAAGGCTTGTCCCCGGAATGGATATTGTAGTGCTCCTGCAAATCGATCGCTTTGCGGAATCGCTTGTCGCAGTCGTTACACTTGAACGGCAGGTCCGCTTTGTCGGTGTGTCTCAGCATGTGAATGCTCAGAGCCGCTAGCACCGTGGTCTCGTAGTCGCACTCCTTGCACATGTAGCTCGGATAGAAGTGGGTCTTCTCGTGCCTGGTCAGATCGCGGAACAGACGGAACTTCTTCGGGCAGTGTTTGCACGTCAGATCGCCGACGGTGTGACGCATCAGGTGCTTCTGATAGTTGCTCTTGTGCCGGAACACCTTGTTGCAGGTCTTGCAGAGGAATTCGAGCTCCGGCTTCTCCTTCTTCACCTTTAACGACGCCGAACGGTTCACCGTGGTATTGCCGGCTTTCCGGCCGCCTTTTCTACCCGCGTGCTTCTTCATGTGTTTCCTAAGGTTCACGTACGTACGGAATACTCTCCCGCACTGAGCACACGTGTTTTTCCGCTTCCCTCTATGCTCGATCTCGTGATTGTCCAACAATGCCTGGGACGCGAAGAATACACCGCACAGTTTACAGTGATAAGCCAACGGCAGATCCTCCTCGTCGTCCTCGTCGTTCACCTCCTGCTTTATGAAGCTTTGCTCCTGGCTCGCCGATGGGGCCGCCGCCATCGTCGACGATACAGTGCCCGCACCGGATATCTGTGGACTTTTCGGCACCGGATTGGCGGCGTCCTTCTTCATCAGGTCGAGCTTCGTCAACATCGGATAATACTCTTCGGAAAACTGTAGCTGGTTGTACCTGAAATAGAAAAATTGGAATGGGCACATCAGTATCGGATGTCCTCGGTGTACGATCGCAGTCGTTCTGCGCCCGGACACGAAATCGTCCAGCGAAATGTACAATATCGTATACCTGAAAGCGAAGTCGATATATATCAAGCACGGTCTACAAGTTCAAGATACTGTACGCGTGTTTTGCGGTTCGATTATAATTCTCCTTTCTTTCTTTCTTTCTTTGCGGGAGTGGATTGCGTTCGAGAACACAGAAGATTGATCAAGGTGGTAAACGGTACAAAAGCACGCTACATGTATAATTGAACGTCAAGTAGCGGATGTTAGTCGCGGAGACAATGCGTTGTCTTCTGGAGTGTGTCACATTACCAATAACACAGCATTCACGTTTCGACGATGTCAAACAATCCCTTTATTTAACAAAATCAATTACAATCGTCACGTCGGTCACGTGTGTCTTGGGAAAATATTAATACAGTTCTCGTTAGATATAAGACGATGGCTCGGGACTTTCGTGAGTAAGCGGACAGTTTACAGAGGCAGACTACAAAGTGGTCGTACTCTCTCGTTCTGGCACTAAGAGGGGATGAAGATTTTCTTGTGAAAAAAACATCGTCGTTTTATATCGAAGGAAAACTGTATGCACTTTTACATTGATCGCAGTGCAAGAGTGTTGTCTAAAAAATGTTTCGACAACCGCATTAGATGATATGCGTTTTAGGGGGATTCGTGTTCATTTCAGGGATTATTATAATTTCTTTAGAAATGTCTAATCATTTAGAATACTGCGCATTTACACGCTCGACAATTTCTTCCTAACTTATTCACATTAACCCTTGTCACTTCAATTGGCAGTATGGCTGCAAAAAACAATATAATTAGACTGCGGATTTTTATGCGAAACGAAAATATTCTACCACGATTACAGCAATTATAAGAAAAGGATATTTTCTAATATAAATTCATTAAATTCGCCGTCTACTAATAATGCAACAATTTTCGTTTCTTGAGCTACTCATTTCTGTGACACAGTCATCAAATCCGCAGCCTAATGATAACAATATAGCGTTCTTTACTTTATATTGTTGAAGTGATAAAGTCTCGATTATACCAACCGTCGGAATTCGGATGGAGATTAAATTACAAAATACTATTAATTATAATCAATGTACAGTCAAAATCGCAATGTAACGTTTCAAATCAGGTAATACCGTAGCCTCGATACATTTCGTTTAATTCATTTAAAAAAATAGTATATCTTCAAATTAGTCCGAGTTCAGTGCCTCCTCTGTTCCAGTACAAAATGTAAAAAGGATATTTCGTAAATGCACTCACGATCGCGTTACAATCTTTCGAAAAAGTCAAGAGCCGAAACTCGAACAACTTTTGCATATGCCATTATAATAAACTAACGGTCAGGTAAAAGACCAAGCCAAAATCCTTTTTAATCAATATCAAAGAGAACAACAGTTCCAATATATTAAAAATAAATAAATATCTTTAAATAGCATATCATCGTTTTATTGCGTTCTGTACAATTAAATACGGTTTAAATGCACAATGATTTCGAGCCAGGCTTTTCCCCGCATATTTCTCTTGCATCTTATACTTGAACATCTGTTGCACTGCTACTATCACACAACATTCTCTCGGAAGGTGTAAAAGGCATCAGTCCGATTGATCTGTGTTCACAGCATGCACCTTGTTGTGCGCGTTCAAGGACGACCTCGAAACAAAAGACTTATTGCAATAGGCGCACTGATAGGGTCTCTGTCCCGTATGATAACGTTTGTGGATGACCAGCGTGGAGTGCTGCGTGAACGATTTCCCGCAGGTGTCGCAGGTGTACGGCTTTTCCCCCGTGTGAATCCTCTTGTGAACAACCAGCGTGCTCCTCTTGATGAACGCTTTCCCGCAGACGTCGCAGATCAGCTGTTTCTCACCGCTGTGGAGCCTCAGGTGATCCTGAAGGGACCCCTTCGAGGACACCGACTTGCCGCACAGATGACACTCGTGTCTGTTCTCGCCCATGTGGGACTTGACGTGGAACACCAGCGAATTCTTGTAGACGAACGTCTTGCCGCAGAACTCGCACTGGTGCTTCACGGGCTTGAAGTTCGGGTCGTGGACCATCAGGTGCTTCACCAATGTATGGTTGTTAGGGAACGACTTGTTGCAGTAGCGACAAACGTGCTCCTTGGCGCCGTGCTTCACATTCATGTGGCCGTGCAGCTCGGCGTTCGTGAAGAACCCTTTCTTGCAGACCTCGCAGTACCTAGTGTACTTGTCGAAATGTCTTCTCTGATGAATGGTCAGCTGCGAGGCCTGCACGAACGCGTGGCCGCACACGTCGCAGACGAAGTTCCGCTCTCGAGTGTGGATCCTTCGATGGACAGCCAAGGTGTTCGTCCTTTTGAAGGTCTTCTCACAGATATCGCAACGGAAAGGACGCGCGTCGCTGTGCGAAACCAAGTGACCCTCGTAGAGGTTTTTCGTCCTGAAAAGCTTCGCGCATACTGTGCACTGATAACACGTCTGCGAGGATTGATCCGGCGACGAAGAGCTCTTCTCCGCGTCCTCAGTTTCTTGCTCGAGCCTCTCCAACACCTCCGAGCTCAGCGACGAAAGCTCGACGGATCTCGCGGGTATATTCTCGTTCTTGATCATGGTCAGAACCAACTTTTCGATGGTCGAACTACGTCTTCGTCCTCTTGCCGGTACTGTAGATCTGCGAAGAAAACGAGAAAAAGAGCTGCGTCAATAGAGATTCTTAGTCTATCGATCTAGATGCAACGACAACTTCGGTTTTGCGGGTGGAATCTGTTTTTATTAAAAATAGGTCGGGTCGATTTACATGTGGCATACACTGATCGTACACGGGGAAACCAAGTGGACAGTGGCTCTTTACCGATGTCCTCTTCTTTCTTCTGGAACGGAGTGCCGCATTGTTCGACATGCCTCCGGTGGAGAAAGACTTGCTCAGAAATTTTTTCTTATGTCAGACTTCTCACGGTGCAACGGACCACGTGGGGCATTCGTGCAGCTTCTATTTCTAGACACGTCGTCGCACTGATAAAAATGCTTCTTAGAAAAGGCGAGGGTATCGTAAAGCTGCTTTTTTAATCAATTATGTTACACTCCTTGTACACGGCTTGCTGTTTCTCCCTCCCCACACATCTCTTTCTCTCACACACACACTCACACACGATAAAAGACCGTGAATTGTGTCGACATTTAACCCATGGATAAATGAAAAAATATAAAAACATTAACTTTATTTTCGTAACGTTGCTATACTTCTTTCTTAATTCAAACGGCGAAATGTCTGTACATTGATTTCGTTTAAGGATTAAATATTACACGTAATCGTTGGTACTACTTTCGTGTAACACGCTAAATGCATTTGCCGAAGCTGTTATCATACACAATTGCAGCGTACACGTTTATAATTTTGAAACGTTATTATCGAACTGCGGATTTTATGCATTCATGACGAAACTGAGTAGGTGCAATTTAAAACATTGATTAGATTGATAGAATTCAAGACTGTCCATATCTTATTGTCAATATGTTAAAATCATTAACGAGGAAAATAAATTTGTACTTAGCTTCTATGGCCTGTAATCGATGCTTAAACATTTTATTTTGCACGGAGATCCGCAGTCTAGTTATTATAATGGTAAGAGCTTTATAGTATCCTAAGTGACGTATTTGAGACACTGACGTAGAAATGTTCGGCCACACAGTATATATGTATATGTACAAAATTAAAAGATTATCAGACTATATCGCAGTACGTGTAATCGTTTAATTGATTCGTATGAAAAGCATTATCGTATTGCTTAATGAACATTGTTACTCAAAAATATTTAATCGCATCTTTTTGATGTGATCTCAAATGGTAAATGTAGTGAGAAATAGAAAAATTATTTGATTTTGTTGATGCTGGACACGTGGACCAGACACATGTTTGTATCAGTGAGTAAATACTTTTGAGTAAAGTTTATATGAAAGTTATATGTAGACTGCGGATCTTTATGCGTTTATGAAGACATTGATCGTGTGAAATATAAAACAGTAACAGTTTGGAAAATTTTAAGAACACTATAATTGTTTGTGTAACAAAGTCGTCAAGGAATAAAATCAATTTCTATTTGCTTCCTGCTTCCCACAATCGATGCAGAATAGTTTTATTTGGCATAAAGATCCACAGTCTAGTTATATGTATGTATCGTGCATGTCGACAGATATTTTGCATTATAATATGCAACTCTCTTTTGTCTATTTTCACATAGTCACGCACGGTCACACTGTATGTTAACGGTGTGTATAAGTCAGTTAATTAAAATCATTAAAATTGAATAAAAATATATGATACTTATAGAATAACTTTTCTAAGAATAAGCAGACTGTTCTTTAATCGAGAAGAATATAATGATTGAAGGAGCTAATTATTTTTCAAAAATATGTGATCTCAGAGACTGTACCATTAATTTTGTATATCCACTTTGATTTCTTGCCCTGATTAAAAATTTCCATGAATTTTCTGATCGTGTGCAATTATTAGGGCTAAATTACAAAAAAAGGATAGAAAATAATTATTTGTACAGAATGGTTTTCGTATAGAAATTAATAAATTTCTGTGCCACATTGTAAGTTAGTAGATCAGATAACTGTCTCTCCATCATTATTCTAAAATAAGTTTAATTATTTCATTAGAACCGAGTGTCTTCCCTCGTATACCACTCGGGTGTCAATGAAATTCCTTCGTTGATGTGTAATTGCAAAATTTCCGTTGAAACGGTTAAGAGCTTAAGTATGAACGTATGAATAACTTAAATATTAGCATCTTAACATAAGGTCGCTTTATACAGCTTAGTAACGACTTATTGTTCATTCTACAATATTACAATACGTACTCGAAGTATTTAATATGTGCAAATTGCAAGCACATAACTATTATCGCGTTAAAAAATTGACCATTAACACTCATTCACTTCTCCTCGTACAAACTGCAGCTTCGGATTCACTTGGAAAAAGACCGAGTAAAAATAATCACATTCAACAGAATAGTTATCCTACATGTTGGCTACCATTTATATATTCTACAAAATTCATGATTAAACTATTTAATTATGTGTACTCTTTATGCAGATCTAATGAATGTCTTCCCAAAAATCGTCTATACAATAATACCTTGAAAAAAGAACTGTGGTAACCAACAATGAAGGCTCAGTACATACTATCTATCTAAAATATAAAATTTATATTTTCCCGTGAAACTTCGTCAGCTTGCATTATTTTCAGTACACCCTGTGCGATACTTGGAGACAAGGTAGAAAAGCCAACTGCCTGCTCTCATTCTTAAGCATTCAACGTCAATCACCAACCATCAGTTCGTCGAAGTCATAATCGTGTTCACTTCCTTTCGATGTGCGACTTCATATGCGAGTTCAGGGATCCTTGTTGCGTGAATCTCTTCTGGCATACCTTGCACCCGTAGGGCCTTTCTCCCGTGTGCGTTCTGAGGTGCACTATCAAGTACTTTCTCACGCTGAAGGCTTTTCCGCATACTTCGCATACGTGCGGTTTCTCGCCTGTGTGTATGCGCATGTGAACCTGCAGGTAGGCCTTGCTGGAGACCGATTTCCCGCAGACCTCGCAGCTGATCAGGTTCTCGCCGCTGTGTATCTTGAGGTGCACTTTCAACGCGCCCTTCCAGTAGCTCTCGAAGTTGCACATCGAGCACTTGAATTTCTCCCGTTCGCCGTGCGACTTCATGTGCGTGCCGAGATAGGCGGAGCTCGCATAAGCGGTTTTGCAGATTCTGCAAACAAACGGTTTCTCGCCGGTGTGCGTGAGCAAGTGTCTCTCCAAGGTCTGCTTCGTGTAGAAGCCTTTGCCACACATCTCGCAGCGGGCCACGTAGTCCTCGTTATGCTTCTTCTTATGCAGCCGCAGATCGTAGCCAGACACCTTTGATATTCCGCACACGTCGCACGTGAACCGTTTGTTGTGTTGCTTCAGGTGAGTTTTCAGAAACTCCTTGGTCTTGAAGCGTTTGCTGCAAAGCACACACTGGTACGGCTTCTCCTTCTGATGCACCTTGATTATGTGCTTCTTCAGCTTCTCGTCGTCAGCGAAGGACTTGTCACACTCGTCGCAGTGTCCGATCTCGTCGCCGTTCCTCTCGTGGTTCTGCCTGTGCCTCAGGAAGAGCGTCTTCTTGCGTATCCTCTTCTTGCAGATGTCACACTCGTAGATCACCGAACACTTCCTGCTCGGATCGCGATCATGGTGAAACGTTTTCTTCATTATCGCTGGCTCTGACTCCAGTTCTAATTTCATGTCTTCATCTGGGTCTTGTTCTGTTTCAGCGTCTTGCTCCAGATGTAGCTCCGAGTCTGACTCAAGGTCAACTTCTGATTGATATTCTGTTCCTGATTTAAGTTCCCCTTCTAATTCTAGTTCTCCTTCTAGTTCAAGTTCTGGTCCGGGTTCGAGTTTAGGTTCGGGTTCGGGTTCAGGTTCGGATTCTAGATCCATCTGCGTTTCTTCAATGAACTCTAACGTCTCCGTGATTATTTCCTGGTGACTAATCTCCTCGTACTCTTCGACACAGACCTCCTCGGTCTGATAATTGATCAATTCCATATCCTCAAACGTGCTAATCGGTTCGATTATTTTCGTGTACTCGATCTTGATCTCCTCGCACCTGAAATCGACAAAATTCGTCAATCAGAAATTACGGGACGTACGCTTAATGGAATTATAAGCAGTAGGGGATGCTGTCTTTCGAGCTCTTCCGTTTAATAGACGGACTCTGCTAGTTCCTCTTCCGCTCTGGTGATCTAACGCCGGTTAGGATTCGAAGGTAATCGATACCACTCTTACAAGTAACACAGTTCGAGTATGACTCTTGAGAATCACTCAAGCATTCTTTAATTTTATTGCGATGGTAACTTGCAGACTGAACTTTCGTTCATGGTTGAATAGTGAATGGGGCCATCGAAGACAAATTAAGAACAGGGTGGTGATAGCTAACTCCTTGCTGTACTATCTTTTTCACTATGATTAGAATTTCTTTGTCTTCGTTCTCTAAACGGGAGAACATTTGTATTGATCGTATACTTTTTGCCAATACTTAAATGTGAATAACAGAAAGATAGAATGTTTAATAGCTTTTGTTGTATAAATTCTTATATTAATTGTGTGGCTTAATATGTGGCTCTTATTTACTTTTGAAGAAAATTTTTCCAAAATTTTATTTACGGCAAGCCCCAGGATTGTGCGAGATGATTAAAACAATCTGTGCAAGGTTTGAGCTCGATCCGACAACGGGAGAACGCGCCCTGGACCCTTAAACATTAAGGGAATTAATTAAACGCTAATAAAATCATTTTTCTCGAATATCTGAGCATTTAATTAATTGTATATACGATACACATTTGCCCAGTATCCGATCGAGCTCAAACTTTGCACAGATTGTTTTTTAACAAGTTGGGGAGTGCCATATACAACATTGAAACGTCGAAAAAAGAGCCACCCTAATGACTATACTAAAGAAAATTTCAACCGTTCAGTTAGAATAACTTCTTTGTGCAGATATTTATTTATTACTTAAGCTTCAACTGGTGCTTGATTTGCATCATGGATTATTAAATCCGAAGCAGTATTTCCACTGTTAATGTTTCATTTGATGTTATAACATTGACAAATTCTTTATTATTATTTTGAAAAACGATTCAATGTATCCTTCATTACGTATAATACTAAAAATAATTATTAATCACTGATCGAGAAGTTACGAAAATAAAGCAGCTTAATTGAAGGAAAGCGACAAAGTTTTTTAGTTTGTGATCTTGTAAAATTGAAACCTAAAGAACTACAGAAGTATTTCAAGAAGGATTGTTATACGTACGGTCTATAAGCTTTATTACAATTTGTACAGTGACGTATCTATTATAAAATTACTAAATATAATTCCTTAATCATCTACATAAGAAGTATTTGTAAAAATCGTTCTCCATTTGATACGCGCGCACAGTGTCCCTCACTCAACAAAAAACCATATGTATTCCCGCATTAAATATAGTCAAACTTTCTTATGAGATGGTTGACTCCGTTTAACACACAACGTAGAAATAATGGGAATTAAGAGAACGTATCTCGTGTCATATTAAAATATAGCGAAATTTCATTGGACGCTATCGTGTCGTCGCAAATGAGCGCTAAGGGTGCCGCGTTGGGTGAACCGTTTCTCGCAGATTTTGCATTTGTACGGCCTCTCCCCAGTGTGAGTTCTCCGATGTTTCACCAGGTACTTCCTCGAGCTAAATGCTTTCCCGCAAAATTCGCAGATCTCCGGTTTCTCGCCGGTGTGTATCCGAATGTGTATCTTCATGTACTGTCTTCTGATCAGCTTGCCGCAGACCTCGCAGGCGACCTGGCTCTCGCCGGTGTGCGTGGACAGGTGTTCCTTGTAACAGTAACTATAAAACGTCTGAAACTCGCAAATCTCGCACTTGTATCTCTTCCTGGTCTCCGGTTGGCTGTGGATCTTCATGTGACTCCTCAGGTAGACCATGTTGCCGAACGATTTGTGACAGACCTCGCAGGTGCAGGGCTTGTCGTCGCTGTGCACGCTCATGTGGGTCCTCAGGGTGGCCTTCAGATAAAAACCTTTGTTGCAGATCTGGCAGAACTCGGTGAACTCCTTGTTGTGCCGTCGGATGTGGATCTTCAGATAGTACTCCGAAGTCAATTTAGCGCCGCACACGTGGCAAATGTGCGGTGCACCGTGCAGAGTTTTGTGGACGTTCAGATACTTCTTCTTCTTGAAGATCTTGTGGCAGACGTTGCACTCGATCGGGCCGATCTCCTTCTGACTATCTTTCGCCGAATCAGTGCAACGCGTTCGCCGATGCTTGAACAACTGCATCTTCTTCGGGAACGATTCCCGGCACGCGTCGCACGAGTAACTCTTTTCGGTATTGCGCAAAGACTTTCGGATGATCGAGGATTTACTGGACACGTCTTCGGAGCTAACTAAGACTCTAGCTTTCGGCATCGACGATTTATCAGAGCGATTTGGACCAGCGGACGACTGCTTCGCGACGTTGGATCTGCAAACAGATAACAAGACGTATGCCGAAGTGGAAGCGGACACGCTGCTCGGAGCAATTCGCGGAGCCTGCAAATATCGGGTTTAATTAACTCTTAGCTTATAACACATTGTTGAATGGACGTGTTCTTTACCTGTTAATAACGTTCGCAAAACACGAGATAGTCAACGACGATTGAAAAATTAAATACGCCAATTTACGTGCTCGGTCAACAACGTGTTAAGCTAGTGCTTTCAACTGGTTAACATCTGAGATACTAGTGAGATGGTTCAGAGTTTGTTGCACAACGGAATACAATGTTTATTATTATTATTTATTATTAAATAATAGAGCAAACGAACGCAGTACTTTCTCAAGATTAAACATTGGGCAATTTCTCATTTCTTCGTGTATAAAGGAACTACATGAACTATAAAGAGGGTACATATCCTGTTCTATTATCAGATTAAACTTCTAGTTGTCACATTGTCGGTTTTACGTGACGATTATCGTTGTCAAATTATTCTAAATGAAATCGTAACAGAATAAAATATATTGTGACTATATATATTGTTTTTGGAAATCTTAGAAATTTTCAATTCGACATTCTGAACTATCTCTACGTATTCTAGCATCTCTTGAGACAGGCGTGTAATAATATTCAGTGATCCGAGTTATCTAATGAATTAATAACTTCAATCTAAACAGCTTCAGAGCTCATGTTTTCCGTATTCAAATGAAAATGTTTCCTCTAGTCACGCTCGATTACGTTAATACTTAGTCGTGTTCTAAACGTTGTGCTTATACTGAGAAATATGACTACTTACTGCATCATGCTCGTCACACTGCAAACGATTCCGCTAATGTTTCGACAGATTCCTTCGAGAAACGGTTTTCAAATAAGGAAAATGAAATGTAAAACGCACGGCTGAATTGCGAAGACTTGTCGGAGCCGTTCAGTATTTATAGTGTCGTTCGATTGAAGAATATATGTAACAAAGGAATTGCTTTAAGTTTTATTAATGCCATAGTAATATTTAACAAACATAAAATACTGGTCGTCCGTAGCTTAAGTCATGTAACTACTCGGTGCTGAGTATGTTGGAACACTTTATACATACAGAAATACAATTTACATCTGTGCTATTCTTGAATTATTTATTCTTATCGAATACATACAAAAAGAGACTCTGTTATATTGCTCGACTCAGACAAACGAAAATTAGATACCTGATGGAAATGATTGCGAACAATATATCTATGCACGATTCTAACTAATCATAGATTATTATAATAGAAAACAAATAATCCTCGTACAACACAAATGTGTATCGACAAAACTAGGTAAACTCAAGTGAACTGAAACAATGCAGGTTACTATATGTATTGTTGATGGAGTATTTATTTCATTTTTACTAGCCCGGATCTCACGAAATTGTACAAAACCATTTCTTCGCTTTGGCTATCATTGCATTCATATTGCTATTCGAAGATTACTAGCAATTTATCTTCTCATACGTAGAAATCTCTTTCGTCAATTCATTAAAGCGATGTATCACACTAATTACAAACGAATATCAATTAAAAGAATCGTTCGACACCCTGCAAGATATACGATTTAGGGGAACAGCGTGAAGAAAAGCAACACGCACGCCCGATTACATTGTTTAACACATATTTTGGATTTTTAATTTTAAGCAGAAGTTTTGATTTTGTAATTTTCATGTATAGTTTCTGGGGGGAAAATCGCAAATTTCAATCTTGAAATTGTCTTATACTTTAACAGTAATCTGTGAACTTTCCTGTACATGTGATATAGTTTAATGTTCTATTTAAAAGAAATAGAATTTTTAATTTCGTCATATTTTGCGGACATGTTCCTATTTATTTTAGAAACGACAGCATTCAATAGTAAAATAATAGACTAGATAATAATATCTTTTTAACTTGTATGTTAAAATTCATTTTTTGCATGCGTATTTTCTACGATAAAACAATCAAAAATCAATAGATAATGTTGATTGTTCACATGTAATAATTTACTATTAAATAAATAATTTAGAGTATGAAATATCTTACATAAACAATAAACAAAACAAGCAGCATTAACAACGCAGATGTTCAGTATCCAAAATGAATTGAACAAACCCATTTAGATGCCCCTTAACATTTTTATATCACATTGTTCGAAATAGTACAGAGAATACGCACGGTAGAATTAGACACTGTTACTGTTGAAGCACAAAACGTCTTCAGCCTTAGCAATTTATCGTGTTTTCAAAATTGACTTTTACGAAAACTACGTAACTTACGTAACTCGCAGAAGTCCATTGAATAAATCTACTCAAAGTCAAAGTTCCGAAAAAAGTTCAAATTTGTGGCAGCGTCACTCCACAAAATTGCATTTTGAAATCTAAATTAGAAAAAGCACATTTGCGATCGAACACGAATGAAGCTAACAATAAATTTCAAAAATTTGTCTGCCGACACAGCTAATATACACGTTGATGATTGTTCCGAATGATCATTTCCGAATTATCACAAATTGAAGTACTGGTTCCAAAGCAAATCTACGCTTAGACTAATCATGAATGATAATTTATGATTCTTGCAGTTGATCGTCCTCTTTGCACATGTCACGACCTTATTGATAGTCTTCTATCGAGTTAATTCTTGCGAATGACAAAGTAGGATATACCAAGGCACTACAACTAAGGCACTAGCAATGCATGATCGGCTAATTGAAAGAAATGTCTGGAAAATTCGAGCAGCTCGAATCACGATGAATCATTCTTCAGTATAAAATACACTCGAGCAAAACAATGATCTACAAAGTATTCGGAAAACATGGACGGCTGCATGTCTCGTGAAGATTTATTGTTTAACAAGGTATAAGTCACGAAATGTCCAGAAACTATAATGTCATTTAGAACCACGTAATGTTACACATACACAAGTCCCTTCCCGTCAACTCATAATTCATCTCCAAATCAAAAAGATCGAAGAAAGAAAGAACCAGGAAAAAAAGAAAAAAATCAATGCATCATTTGTCTCGCAAACGGTAACAAAGAATGGAATTGTGAAAGTGTTAAGTATGCGTTCAATGGTCACGTATATCACTGTGCTATTAATCACTTAAGAGTAAATATAAAAAGATCTGAACTTCTTTAAAGTTCGCAGTAACAGAAGTTCTAACGTAGGACTCGCTAAATTAATAGAATACCAAGGAACTTACGTGTATAGCACACTATACTTCCATTCGAATGCTGAACATAAATATCGCCACAGTCGGTTCTCGAGCTTCGCATTGAATGACAATTTTAATCGACAAAGTAATCTAGTATCGCGTATGTAAACAGGATTGTAAACGAAGAACGATATAAAATATTCAAATGCGCCAAATGCCAACAGAAGATAACGAACATCGTAGGTCGCTCTGTACCGTGATTTTCTTATCGTATAAAAGTGAACAAGCATTCAGCTTGCCAGTCCAAAGTAGCAAAACACCTGATCCCTCTCCGCACAGTCACGACATATTTACGAATAGTGCATTCACGCTTGAACATAAACAACTCTCTTGTGCGTCTTCGCGTCGACTCGAACGTGAAACCTTACATCGTTTCAGAGTACAATGAAAACATTTGATTGTCGCTCGAGATATCCTAGCTCGGTAACAATATAGTTACCGTATCGAGCGCTTGGTCCTGCTCCTGAACCTCTTGTTCCTGTTGCAACTGCAGTTGCTGTTCCTGCTCTTGCTCCTGCTCTTGTTCCTGCTGCTGGCGAGCGTTTTGCTTGGCATGAGTTTTCAGGTGGGAGTTCAGCATCGTCTTCGAGGCGAACGATTTGTGACAGGTAGGGCAAGGGTACGGTCTGTCGCCGGTGTGTCCTCTCAGGTGCACGACCAGGGTGGATCTTTGCGTGAACCTTTTGTCGCAGTGAGTGCATTTGTGCGGTCTTTCGCCGGTGTGGGTGCGTCGGTGCACGCTAAGGTAGTTCTGTGCGGTGAAGCCTTTGCCACAGTGATCGCAGACGTGCGGCTTTTCGCCGGTGTGTTTGCGCAGGTGAACGGTCAGGTAGGTCTTGCTGGACACCGATTTGCCGCAGACGGGGCACGTGTACTCGTTCATAGGACCCACGTTCCCGTGAGTTCTCATGTGCACCAAGAGCACCTGTTTCCTGGAGAAACGTTTGTTGCAGAGCTCGCAGTGATGCTTCCTTTGCGGCGGGACGTAACCCGGCTGATGCAGTTTCGTGTGCAGCCTGAGACCTTGACGGTACCGGAACGTGGCGTTGCAGACCTCGCATTGAAACGGTTTCTCATGGGAATGTTGGCTGGTCTGGTGCTCCTGGTAACTGTTGTAGGAGAAGAAGCTTGTGCTGCAAATCTCGCAGTGATACTTGAAATCGTTGCTCTCTTCGTGCTGAACAACCAGGCTCCCCGAATGCCCCTCGTCCGACTCGTGCTCCAGCTGATGCTCCTCCAGAGCAACGCACGTCTCGAAACTACAGCCGCACTGCTCGCAAACTAGATGATCGTCCGACAGCTGAACGCCACTTTGCTCGTGCATCTCTAGATGCATCCCGAGAGCCTGCTCGGACACGAAGCTGTCTCCGCAGAGACTGCACTGTATGAGACTCTCGGCGATGATTATCTCGTCGCCCTCGACCTTCGGCACACGATCTGTGATCAATAGCTGCCCTGTTGTCTCTTCCTGTTCGAAAATCTCGGTCATCTCGCATTGCTCCTGGTCCTGAGGTAGCATCGCAAGCTTTGACACAAAATATCTGGAAAGAAGAGAGACACAAACCGGGGTCAATCAACGTGCATTTTTTTCACTGGTTCATTGTTTATACTTTATTCGGTCTTTTCCATTCGGGGAGCGTGTATTCTTTAGCGAGATTTCTATAGGGCTACGAGGAAACGTTTAATCAAGTGCCTCGGTGCTTTCCAGTATTTCTTTTTTTATTTTGCGTTCGCACACTTCCTTCTTTCCGCGACTTCTACTCTCTCCGTTGTGACTATACTTTGATATTCTGATTGTTAACGAGTCGGTGCTACAATGACTTGCTTGAAAAAAAGAGTTATCATTCGGAAGTACAGTAGAATGTAGTTCGTTGCATACTATAACGATACCTTATCATGAGGTGTTTAAAATTCAGGAGAAAAAGAAAATCGATATACAAATCACTGGGATTCGGTGCACTACAGATTTGCACGCATTTGCGGCCCCGTTTCGCGCAACGAACAATGTTCTACTGTATAGTGATGGAAAGAAGCCCAGTCTGTTAAATCTTTTCGAAATAGATTCGTGAGAAAAGCGATGTCAATTTAGTTACAAGTCCGACTTACTAATAATTAAACTAATAAATAGGCTGCGGATTTTATGCACTCGTGTCACATTGAAATGTGTAATACATAGAACTTTAAGTCTCGACAAGCGAGACCATTTTCTTCTCCATTGAAATAATTTGCCTTTTAACTGAGAAACCAACTTTTCCAGAGAAATGAAAATTAGCATAAACTTCCGTAGTCTACTAATTACTAAAATATATATTTCATAGTATCTACGAATGGGCGACAATTATAAAAACATCCCTATTAAATATAGTAATTTTTATTATAAAAAGAATATGGTTAAATATTTAACAAACTATACAGTAATCAATAGTGAGTGATACGATAATTCTTAGCAATATGAATTTTCCGTTAAACACTTACCCACAAGCCATACTGTTTTATCGACGATCCAGATGTGTGAAATAACTCCGCCATCTTGGTTTTAATCGCACAAATTTATCGCAAAATACGTGCAGAATCAAAACCTTTTTCTGCTACAAAATTGGCACTATCGTTTATAATGCCGAACACGCGTTTCAAAAGATACTTTCGAGAATAAATATCTAAGAATATAAAATGCAAATGTTTTTTGAATAAAACTTAAATTAAATTTTTGCGATTCTACAGTTCTCTACACGTATACGATTGTTTTCTGTAAACTTTATGGATTGATAAATGTTTTAACTTTCAAGTATATCTGCCACAACTAACGATGGTACTCATAATTATTTTTAATTAAAAATTACTAACGCGAAACATATACGCATCTCTCTGTCTAATAACATTGAAAACTTTAATTCGACGAAACATTACATACACGAGTGACATTTTTTTTTGTTGTTCCGCAACTTCTTAGCAACGAATTATTATTAATAATATCAACACCAGAAATCTTAGTGTTAGAGGATTACATAGAAATATTTAAGCGTCTTCATACTTACGTTTTATGAATACGGTATGCAGTAACTAGCCAACCCTGTACTCAATAATTCGAGGCACATGAATTCATTGCTATTGCTAAAACGCTAGGCTATAGTACTTCCATTGATCGCTATCGTTAAAATTGTTGAACTATCCGTATACTCATCAACTATGTTAATAATTATACGATTAGGCTTTTCCCCTACAAATCTAGCAATAGTTTTGTAAACATCGAATAACTTCTAACATCATTAGTTTCTCTGCTTCAAGAGGCTCTTACGCCTACTCTTTCTCTCTACTCGATCAAAAATTTTCAAAAAATTTATCTTCTTTTAGGCACATTAATTTTCAAACCTAGTATCATTATACAGGTACTAACTATCGACGTATGAATTTTCGCGTTCAAAAGTAACGTCCTTAAATTGAATTCTGAGGTCCTATATAAGCTCAAATAATTTCGAGTATCTTATCATTTTACATACATAGAATATTCACGTACGAACAATATCACAGTGACTGCATGCATATTATATGTAGAATCAATGAACTAGTAAATGTTGTAACATACAGTGCATCTGTTTTAACAAGACTTGCTGAAATATCTTGGAGAAGACTAAAAATATGATGGAAAGATTTTTGTAGAAGTTTTTCGGTATGAAAGGCCGTGTAATACGGCACAAATATTTTTCTTCTGAATGATGTAGTGCAAAAGAGCTTGTGGATCAAGTTATATAATTTTATAATTCTATGATTTCTCGCTATATTCTTCTATTCATACTTGGTCAGTTGGTCATTTTAATACGAATCTAAAGAAATACTCTGCACATTGTTATTTTATGATTAGTTGTAACATAATTACGAAACTATCTACTCAATTGTTAAAAAATTTCTCTTCCCACGAAGTATTTATCGGAAAACAATCAAATATGAAATAATTATTTTCTACTATACCTACCTGTCTACTGAATGGCAATTTGATGCATTTGGTAGATGCATTGTGAATTCTTTTTCAATATTCTCAAGAAATATTTGATTGACGCATATGATTATTGCAAACATTTTTCACTTTTCTTTGTAATTCACCAACGTTTTTGAGGTCGACGTAGGAAAAAATTTGGCAACCCCTGGTATAAATCCACTTTCAGTCTCACAAAGCGCTACAATATTGTAATCACAAAAAAATTTCCCTTAAAAGAACGAACCTGAGTTTGTTATATCTTCCCCGTTACTTCATTCAATTATATTTACACCACATTATGTCCCCCTTGATATCAATGATTTCTTACAAACATATTTTTCAAATTATCAATCCGTTTCAAGATATCTCAGCAAGTCCGGTTAAAATGAGCACAGTGTATATCCCCTATCATCAATCAACAAATTTGATATTACACAAAAGTACAGCAAGCATATCAGCCGTTAAAAAGTTGCAAAGAAAATCCAATTTGGACAGTTCCCTGTCACTTGCTGTTTAGTTTATGACAGTCTAATAGTAAACAACTTTGAAGTACCTCCTCCTAGAATAAAATGACTATCTCCACGGCCGCCCCTAGTACAGACCGGAACATGTGACGAGGAACACCTCATACAGACAGAAATCAGTCCGATCAGCTGATCGGTGATATAACGCGAACGACTACAAATCTAAATCCATATTTACGATGCCCCGGGCCTGCACTAGAAACGGCTGTGCTATCTCCCTCAGTACTCAGAATCGAAAATTCTGCTTTCCCATTAAGTTTAACCTAACGATCTATCCCTAACGATTAGAGAACGAATACTAATAAATAATATCACCCACTGTACATCGTAGTAACGGATCAAACTTGAATGAACAAGAAACTCCAATCGAGAAAAATCATTAACCTTCGTTTAACAGAACGCGACTCGTCGTCTCGCACGTGTCAACGCGCTCAACGACCAATTAACAAAACTTCCCCGGTGTATCTATCTAGCCGGTGGTTCTCAATGCTTTTTCATGTGATTCAGCATGATAGTTCTGGTAACGAATCCTTTGCCGCACAGCGTGCAGGTGTAAGGTCGTTCGCCAGTGTGATATCGACGATGGACGGTAAGAGTGGACGCCTGTGTGAACGATTTCCCGCACATGGCACAGAGATACGGTCTCTCCCCAGTGTGGATGCGCTGATGCACCACGTAATACTTGCGATGGGTGAACCCCTTGCCACAGACATCGCAGACGAGGGACCTGGACCTGTGCGCGGCCTTGTGGGTGGTCAGGGATTCGATGCTAGCGAACTGTTTCGAGCAGGAGTCGCACGGATACGAAGCGATCGACTTGTTCTGCGACGGTATTACAACATTCCCGGCGATGCTACTAGTGACCGGATCGCTCGAAGGCATCATCGAGGATGTGTCGGCGATTCTATCGTTACCGGTGATCACCGGTTTGTGGGTTTTCGCGTGATGATTGTACAGGTTTCGCGTCTCGAACCGCATCAGACACCTGGGACAGGAGTACGGTTTCTCCTGGCCGACCTCGTGCATCCTTCGATGCCGCTCGAGGAGCGTACGGTACCGGAAACTGGCTTGGCAGCGATCGCAGGCGAACGTTTTCTCGACGTTCGACATCGGCGAGGTCGATATCGTCGAGATCGGCGCGCAAGATGTTGCCGGAACGGTATGCGTCACCTCGTGCATCCGCAGATGGCTCAGGGCGAAGAAACTCCGTGAGCAAACGGCGCACGTGTATCTCACCGGGTTGTTCTCGAGGTTGTGCTCGTATTCCGGCATCGCCAGGTGGCTAGTTCTCATATGGTAGTTCAGCTTTAGGGCGCTTCGGAATTCGAGGCCGCAGGTGGGACACGGATGGGACTCGACGACGATCTGCACGTGGTCCAACAGATTTTGGTCGGAGCAAATGGATGGCAAATGGGATGGGACTGTTTGGAACGTCGACTGCATCATCGACGATTGGTTCGTGAACATCGAGCTGTTCTGAAGCAGGGTACAACTCAGGGATAGACCGGGATCTCCGGTCTCGGGTGACGGCGACAGTATCTGACGCAGCATCCCCGACAATCCGCCGAACGTCTCGCTGCCTTCCCTGAAATCGACAAAACCCAACGACAATGCATCGGAGGACAACCGTACAGCGCACACATAACATTGCCTTTGACTCAGTTCGGGTGATCTTTGGTGTTCTCTAGAAGGCGGCGGTGTAACAAGATAGATCAAGCGGAGATGAAGACAGAAAGAAAGAGAAAGAGCGAGAAGATAGAGAGAAATTGCCTCTTCCTCCACGGTCTGTGTTTCGCGTGTGTTTTCTGTGCATGTGCGATTAACCTACAAAGTGCGACCGTGCACAGTGCTCGAGCATCGTGTTCTTCATCCTCGAGACACAACAGAGACGCGGTGCGACCAGAGTAGCACGTGCGAACCGAACTTAGGAGAGTTCTGTCGTCAACGTTACTGACGGAACAACGCGTATATGTCTTATTGATTTATTCCGCTCCAGAAGATCGATTCTTTATTACACTATACCTTTACGTTTCTACGATACAGTGTCTTGTCCTTCATTATTTGTATTATACACGCGTATTATCTACTAGATATACGTTAGCTGCTAAATAACGTATATAATCTATACCTTACGAATTGTTACTTGTTAAACGGATTAATATAGCGAGTGTATGGAAAGAAATCAAAAAAACGGACCGTGTGTTCTACTTCTAGACTTACATTAGTTCTTCCAGATGTATCTGGAATCGTGAGACAAAAAATTGGCAGAAACCGAGGGAGGAACGAAAAGGTTTCTACAGCAAACCAACAGAAAGAAGGAGAAAGTTAAGCTACGAGACTTGTATAGGCAAGAAAGTTAGAAGAAAGCAAACCCTTGCTAAAAAGTTACTAGATTAGGTTATTCAAAACAAAATTTAATATGTTTATAATAAAAATCGGATCCTCACCTTTTTAAACGAAATCCAATCTGCGCGGACCTCTTCTTCGTCTTCGTCTCAACACAAACTTCGGAAATACATGATTCTCTATTTCCGCAAGTTCGATGCAAAAATTGTGCAGTTCACAGTCGCGCCGACTGTGAACGCGGATATTGCGAGTATCGATTGCAACATCGAACAAATGTTATGGAAACGCGATCGCGAAGTGGTAAAATGGAACAGTTTCCAGTTTCTGTCGTCAAATGGTGCCAACGGAAACGTGAAATGTTCCTGAGCCACGCAGCGATCGGTGAAAAACAATTCTTGCGCGAATGCACACTCGACAGTGCACTCAGCGCAATAAAAGAAAAATGAAACCAAATACAGAAAATCGACGATAATAATATTCTGATCGGCGTGTTAACACGGCTAGGCTTGTTATGGAAACATATCGGTCACGATTTCAGCAAAAAAACTGTCGATACAACAACGGCTCCATTATCGTGGTCTAAGCGTAAAAATCATGCTCGCTGCACAATCCGGTGCGCGAGAACGAAGTACGCTTGGTTTCGAAGCGCAGCAAATTTCCAGCAAAAAATATGTTGGAGCTTGCACGACGATCCCAAGACCACCGGAGAAAAATCGCGACGAACAAACGCGACATCGTGTGACAACAAAGAAAATCATTGAAATCAACCATACATTATGCTTATAGATTACTCGATAAAAAACAATCTTGTAAGTATACAAAAATAGGATACTCGCCTTTTGAAAAATACATGAAACGTCCTCTTCGTGCTTCGTTTGTTGTGCGACGATTTATATCTTCGTGTGTTCACGTTACGTTCGTTATCTTACTCGTTTTCGTATAATCCTTTTCGATATTAAAAATGATGCGTGTTTTCTTTTTTTCTCAATCGCAAAACACTAGTTGCTACATTGAGTTGGCATCGACGAATGAGGCCAGCCATAAACCGGGTCGTTTGCGAACAAAATTATGGCTAATAAACGTACAACGCGCGCCAGTTAGTGGGCTTTTCTTTTTCGTTCCGACGTAGTGAACTGAACGACAGCACTTACAGACTAACCGATATGCTAATGGTAACTATGTGGTCCTGACGATAATGTAAAGCGTAGGCATTGGAAAGCACGAAGACGACAAGAAACGGTATTCTTAAACGAATTGTACAGGACTCGGTGCGACTGATGCACCGAGTGATCTTTACGTATCGTGACGTTAGTTTTACGAGAGTTATTAGTTTGTGATTTTTTTTTGCGGCCAATTTTCGGCCGTGTGCGGCATTTTGTGCCTTCACGTAAGCGTGGGATATTGATACTGACAACATGTAAACATCTGATTCTCGGCTGAACAGAGGGATCGAGTAATTCTATCATCAACGATGCACACAATGAGATGAAATCACCGGTCGAACCGTACAATGGAAGACACATGTGTTAATAATTAGGCGTGCAATTAGCAGAATCCCTCTGTTCACTTATTGTACACGTATGAATAATAGCTAGGGTAGAGTTCATTTCGATAGGATTGTCAGATAAACATTAAAGAAGTCGAATCCTTTGCGGTGTTAAAGGAATTTTATGTTTCTTAGCGATGCCGGTCTTATTGAAATGAACTCTGAATACATGCTATTACATGTAAAAATATATGAAAGTATTTTGCAATTTGGTTGAGAACGTTCTCGTTTCTGCTCGTGCAGTGTTCCGTACTAATTTCTAGAGAGTTGCAAATTTGTCTTTGTGGTAATTCTAGCCAAATAAAATTTCGAAGAAAATAGCTTATTATGTTGCGAAATGTTATCTACCAAACTGCAACATACAAAGGGCCAAAGATGGTTGTGGGGTGTGTACTAACTTACCTTACAAATACATTGCGCCTTACGTTCTTCGATCGGGACGAACAAGTCGTGAATATCTTTTCTCAAAACAGACTATAATTTCTTCTACACGGATAATTTAGAAATCTATTGTTCTTTAAAATATCACATAACAGAAACAAAGTAAAAATCTACAGTCGAATCAGTTATTTTGTAACAATACATTATAAAATGCACAATTGAAGCAACGAGTTGTAGTAAAATCAAATATTACGAAGGTATCATTGCTAATTTTGTGAAACTATAAAGAATTGATTGTGTATATAAACTAATAGTTTGGAAGCTAAATTTCAAAATATTAGATACAGCCATGATATGAATATTTGTGTATGTATGTGTTCTCCACAACAAGTTTGCACCTTTGGCCCTGAAAAAGAATCAAACAAGGATAAAAAAAACTCACCCAGTTTTGGGATCCCCGTCTGCTGGTTGTGGTATTGACATTTCAGGCATATCTGTGAGTTTCTGTTGTTGTAATCCTGAAGGACCTGCTTCGTCACACGCCAAAGATACATTTACAAAGGTCGTGGGTTCTATAGTTCTACTGTTCGGGTCTTCTTCGCTTTCTTCCTTTACAGGTAGGCCTACAGTATATGCAAAATATTCTTAATATAATACTTAGGTATAGCAATTCGATTATACCGAAATACAAGATATTGGAAAACAAAACTGCCAAGTAGTAAAGTATTGTGTTAGCTTAATATATACCTTCGTCTCCATCGCATTCGTCATCCGAATTCTCTTCGTCTTCGCTACTCTCTTCTTCGTCGTCTTGCTGTGTCGAGCCGGTTTGATTTTGTGATATTTGGTTATGCGTAGCTTGCGAACTTGGACCAGGTACTGCTTGAACATTCTGCGCAGAACTGCCACTTGTGTCCATAGGAACTGAGGTTATTTGTTGTTGCTGTTGATTAGTACTGGACATCATCATAGGGATACCCAGGCCCATGTTGTCCATCATACTCATGCCCATATTGTTTTGATGCTCGCCCACTTGCTGCATCACGCCGCCATCTAACCTGTTCTCTGTACTCTGTTCTTGTTTCATCACATTCTGCAAATGAAAAAAAAAATGTAAATAAAAAAGAATCACATAATATCAACAAAATTGTATAACCTCTAACAATTGTACTATGTCCAACAATTAAACTAAATAAAAATTTTCTAGAAATATTTTACAATGGCAAGAGAAATTAAATGTGAATTTAAGAAACTTACGAGCGTACTCGAAAATTATTTTTATCTCAAGATATAATTGTAACTAAGGACAAACAGAACTGAACATCTTACAAATAGAAGAACATCTATACTTTCATGTTTTCCATACAAATACATATAGATATGTAAATATACATAGACAATGCGGGCTATTTATTTTTCTCAAGTGACAGTCAAGCAGACATTCGATGGAAAATGAAAATAGCAATTACCGGATTGAGTACATTGGAAACATAACCCTGTTTGCCGCCTTCCACATTGACTTCCCCCAGCCATTGTAGCAGTCTCTTCTCGGCGTTCGCTGTTGTATTCCAAAATTCGTAAAATAATTCTATTTTATACACACAGTCGTCGCATATTTTCTTCGGCAGCTTGTCTTCTCTCGCAACCTGTAACCACGTACAAACACAATGGAATTAGAAAAAATAATTCGCTGTTCGAACTTCGGAACAACAATGTTATTCGTTAGATAATCTCAAAGAAATAGTAAATCATGGAACGCGTCTGCAGTACCTAAATCGATATACACGAGCAGAGTTCTTCTACAACATTCTAGATCGCGATAAAAGGAGATTAAAAAAATATATATATATATGTGTGTGTATATATATATATATATTGTGTAAATAGGCAGAAACGCCTACGAAAGAATCAGTTTGAAAGAAATCGGCGCAAGCTGTATATAATTTTATAAGAGAAACAATGGGGTACGGAAAGCAAGATGTCGAAAACGAGGACGATTATTCAATTGGTAATTGCCCGAAGAAAATTAATATCGCCGATCATTACCCATAAATAATGTATCCAGGGAAGAGCCGGTAGAGTGGCGGGGAGAGGCGAAACGTACGAAATTTTCGTGGGAAAGGATAAAAGCGCGGCAAAATTCTGAATAATTGTTGGCGTCGTGGGCGAGGTAGATCGGTCGTCTAGTGAGAAGAAAAGGGAAAGGAAAACACTGCGACACCAGAGTGTACGGGCTATTGCGACGTCGCTGCATTCAGGCTACTTTCAATTTGCTTCATGAATATCATCGGTGTACAGGGCGATCTTCGAAAGAAAGAGAACCGAACGCATATCTACTGGGAGATTGAAAAGTCGTGGACGGCCCAGGAAACGCGATGTAGCTATGAAAATGCACAAGATGGCGGATCGCCATTGTCGATGCGATGGCGTAGTTGGCTTACCTTGACCGGTAGACAGGCGGCGATCTTCAGAAAAAGATCGTTCCCCTCGCCCTCGAAAATCGGCACCGAAACACGGTCCTTCACGAGACACAGCCGACACAAGTCCAGATAATCGAGGGAGGACATTTTACCGTGTAAAACGCCAGCTCGAGACGCAAAACCGCGCCCGTAGACGCGAACGTTGTTTCAACCCAAGCCGGAGAAGACCTCGCGTTCTTCTGTACGCGTCGTTTGCCCAGCGAGGTTCGGTCAATTCCGTTCGAACTCGGCCGTCCTCGGCGCGCCACGGATACCTTCGGAACTACTCGGTGGGTCAGTTGCGTATCGATCACGTCGCACTCGAAACCAACCGCTTTTACACATCCAGTTTCGAATATTGCGAAGGCCCCTTTCGCGTCCGAATGAAAACGTTATTTAACGCAGACTTCTTGCGTCACAAGGAAAATCATTGGCCTTATACGGGAAACTTATGCTTTCACAGGTCTATCAGGAGCAGTCGATCGAATCAACCACGCTCTCGCCAATCCGACTACTGTCGTACTCGTATTAAATTGTAAATTTCGCAAGATGGCTACGATCATCCTCCATTCCATTATTACATCGCTCCTTGCCTGACAGTAATAGAAAATACCGAGTATGACTGACGGTCGAACGAACGATACAAGGTAGATTTATCTTTGATATGTACCGATTGATCGGCCAGGTGTTTAAGAGGTCGGCCGAGTTAATGCGAACCTATCAAATTTTCATGAACAATTACTCCCACCTCTGCGTACGAGCGGTGTCACGCATGATCAAACTGACGGCTACTGTAACTTCAATGGAACACGAATCAGAGGTTCGCGAGAAATATTTGCATCAAGCTTATGCTATTTCGTATTTCAAATTTTCATCCGTCTTCTATTTTTATGATACGTATTTCTTCCTTGTTTAGGCACGTGTAAAAAGGATAAAACAAATCGATAGACGGGTCACGTAACTCATTCAGAGCTAGGATACATCTTTTCTTTCTATTATATAGAATAGTTTCTGTCACGCTAGAACGTCGGGCGGCTTGCCTTCTGATGGGGAACCGACAATTGAGGAGCGGGTTGCCTACTGAAGGGGAACCGAGGATTGACGAGCGGGATGCCTTCGGAAGGGGAACAGAAAATTGAGGAACGGGTTGCCTTCTGAAGGGAAACCGAAAATTGAGCGACGTGGCAGTGTGTATTATTCAAAGAGTGAGAGAGAGAGGGGGGGAGAAAGGCGTTGCGGGAGTTGGTGAGCGAAGCGATCACTACTCCAAATCCAGGATGCACTGATATCAGTGTGGGGCAAAAAGTAATTGCAATTACAATTATAATTACTTAACAATTAATGTAATCTGTAATTGCAGAAATAAAAGTACAGTTACATGTAATTGTAATTACTTTTCCAATCACTGTAATTTTAATTGTGGTCCGCAATTACAATTAATCGGTGAGCCAAAGTAATTGCAATTAATGTTGTAATGAAAAGTAATGATAATCCTTTTATATAAATAAATTTTATAAAACTAAATATTTAATAAATAATAAATATTTCGTAATATATAATGTATTTAATAAATAATAAATATTTCCTAACATATGTTTTTTGTTTGTTCTTTTTAGACATTTCCATTGAGTAGGTATCTAATATTTTTTAGTGCCATGTTGGCGTTAAGTAATTGCAACTACCAATTACAATTACTTGTAATTGTAGAAATAAAAGTTACATGTAACATGTAATTGTACTTGTAATTGCAGAAATAAATGTACAATTACATGTAATTGTGGTTCGCAATTACAATTACTGGTTGAGCCAAAGTAATTGCAATTACAATTACAAATACTGTGATTCGAAAAGTAATTGCAATTGCCAATTACAATTGCATGTAATTGTAGTTTTATTTTTGCAATTACAAATTACAGTAATTGTTCTCTTAAACCATTAATTTTTATGTGTTGGACCATTATCTATTTTCGTATTGAAATTGTAGTCCACTTTTGCTCATGTAATTGCAGATGTAATTAATTACTGCCCAACTCTGACTGATATGCTCTTTAAGATTTCCAAGATTTTTTCAGTTGACCATGTTCGAAGAATAGATCATTCATTGAAAATTAACAATAATTGAGGACTTATTGGATGAGGATCCAGGTTTCTACCAGAAGACGACCCTGAGGACTCATATGAACGTGCAAAACGACAAGTTCTGTACTTAATTAGCATTTTAAATACGAAATATAGTATTTTATGTATATAAGTCCCTAGCACGGGTCTGCCGAAGGACATATATGCATCAGGGACACTATTCTTTGACTGTGCCGAACGTAGAGAAGGACAGCCGAACTCGAGAAGCCTTGGTCGCCGAGATAAACACCCAAGTGTAAACACAATGTGATCAGAATTTCTAACTTCCTTATTTTTCATTATTTTTTATGGAACTTCAAGTTTCATATTTGTGGCATTTTTCTGATTAAAATCATATCAAATATGATATAATTCCGATGATATTTACTTGTGTAATAGACAACTACACAAGTAAATTACACAAGTAAATATCATCGGAATTATATCATGTTTGGTATGATTTTAATCAGAAAAATGCCACAAATATGGAACTTGCAGTTCCATAAAAAAATAATGAAAAATAAGGAAGTTGGAAATTCAGATTAGGCGGTCTCACCGAGACACCCGAGCCGCATGATATCATACTTCTCGGCGACCGAGGCCTCTCGAGCTTCTTGGCCCGTCAAGGGGGTATACCCCGCAGTAGTGGGGATAGATCAGAGACTTTTATGGCTCAGGCTTTTGGGATTTTTACGCATATTTTAAATTTGGGATATTTACGCATAAAATACTGTAAAAGTTGTTAAAAGATTTTGTTTTACGAAAAGCTACATATTATAACTGTACCAAGATTGTAACATAAGAAATCCTGGTTTAACAACTGAATCTCTATCAACTTTATAGGTTGAAGCAATATCGAAATCAAATAAACGATAACGTAATAAAGTGACATTGGTAGACATATTTTCTACAGGGAATTTAAAGGAACAGCCTTGGTATATTAACACGCTCAACATCCTGAAGAATTCCAAGGATTTTCTTAAGATTTCGAAATTAATTATAGAAAATAGATTGGATCGCATAGTTTCTTATCCTTATCAGCGAACGTATTAATATTTGGCTGTGTCGGATGTGAAGAATGTCGGTAGTTCACCGGGACAAAAATGACGGTCTTCGTTTTAGATAAAAAAAACTGCTTTATTGTGGCAGAGCACATGTATTATCATATACCAGCATATAATTAGGAAGTCCATAGTAATTTACAAATTACGATCCACTTAAACGTCGGTACACGTGGCGGTGTATGCAGGCAGATTTAAGAATCGATTTCGATCACATACATGCTCTTACCATGTCTATATGTTCTTTCTTTCTTTATTTGTTTGTTTGCATCATCTCTCTTTGATCGTTTATTCCTTCTTATTTCGTTTTAACATTACTTTTCGTTTCTTTATTTTTTTAATTTGTGTTCAATGCATTCTTTTCGAGGAAGGGGAGGACAGGACCTTCTAAAGGCCCTTGCAACGATGGTGCTCTATTTATAATACATGAAAACAAGGGATATGTGGTCTCTTTTCTTTCGGTAGTCGAGAAAATTGTACCCGTACAAGCCGATGGGATTTCTATTTTCGTTTTCTCGTTTTTCCTCCAACACACGGAGTACCTCGTTTCGTATCTTACAAGTAATCGTGATTATCGCAAGTGTGATAGTATTTCCAGGCATCTGTTCGTGTCGATACGCTCCTTCTGTCAATTTCAAGCAATAGTTAAGAACACAAGATTGTAATTTTTACATATTTATGGGAACAAGATACTTCATCGGTAGGATACTTTTAATCAGAGAAAGCGTTCGTCAATCCTCCTCTTATGTACAGTTTCAAATGTGTGAATTTTCTGTTTTCTCTTCACGATTTTACTCTCTAATTCAGTTCTGGCCAACTGATTGCTCACCGGCTGTCGACACCCGAACTGCTACTCCCAGTACCGCGAGTCACAACTGCGCGATTACTTTTTTCATTATAACTAACCAATAAATTTATTTATATGATAATTACAATAATTTTAATTCAATATTATATAATAACTAGACTGCGGATTTTGTGCACTTGTGACAGAAGTAAAAAAATTATTGCATGATTTGAATAAAATCACTAAAGAGAAAAATAAATTCTGACTTGCAATTAATGCAAACGACTTTTATTTGGCATAAAGATCTGCAGTCTAATAATAACGTGTAAACGATTAATCATTCATTCCACAATTACAGAATATCAAATTAATTATGATTACTGATTTATTCTAGTAACGATTAATTGATTAATCATATTATAAATAATCTTATTCCCATCTCGCGCTCGCTCTAGTCGGCAGCCCGTGAGCAATCAGTTAGCCAGACCTGTATTAATTGATTTCTTTGTTGTATACAGTTGTCGTTTCTTTATAAATGATCGGTATTGCAAACAAACTTTCAGTGGTCTTCGAAATTGCACGGATAATAATGTCGGAGAACGATTCAAGCTTTCGAATGAAACGTTTAATTCGTAAAGTAAAAATCGATTACGATAATCGTACGAAATTGTTAAGTAGAACGATCGAAATTAGTTTGGTAGATTAATCATTAAACTGTTCGGTAAATCTAGTACACCAGGTTCAGTTCGTATTTTCCATTCGACTTTTTGCAATGTTTTCATTTTCGACGATGTTCATGATCTATCGCAGTTTAAAGGCTGCGTTGTCGGTAAAACCGCGACAAGACTGTATTACTTCGATGCTCATATATAGTTAATTAATTTGTTAAATTCGTAACTATTTACTTACACTTTATGCTATAACAATAATAGCAAAATTGCGTGAATGTGTGTCTAAATTGTCTCTTTGTTTAATCTCGGTATCTTTTTTTCGAGTTTTTTTTTCTTGTCGTAATTGTAAATATACAGCTATTACAAATATTATTGTTTACATTCGTGTAAGATAACATTAATGGTAATCATCGTGTTCGTAATCTACTAATACAAAGTTAAAAATGCGGGAAGTTTGAAATTTCGCGGTCACGCCGCTGAATATACTCGTGTGTATGTGTGTATACGTACATGCATTTTATTTCACATTTTTTTTCTGACGTTCCTTTGTTCTTTTTTTTTTGTTGTTGTTCCGTTAGAAATCAGTAGTCAAAGAACGTGTCATTGTTGTACTAACTATCTATTAGTCCAAACGCATTTCTGTCGTTGGCATAGTTCAATGTTAAAAGTTCGTACGAAAAAGTACAGTTTTATAAATTTCAAATAAGAAACACATTAATCGACAGATTCGAAACACGACAATGACACCCCCCTTGAATCCCGAGTCTCTCTGAATTTAGACGACCGAATCAATTCGTTTGTCGAATTTTCAAGTGAATCAGTGTATTCAAAATGTAAATCGAAACGACTCAATTTGTCTAACGGAGGAGACCTATGGAGTGAAAATTCTTGCAAAATCTCTTCAACTATTTGAAAACCTGTAACCAATTATTCATCTCTCCGATCGCATTAATATTGCTATTCAAATTCCTCTATCGAGTTTCTTTTCCCGTGGAAAATCAAATTCGAAATATATCTCGAAGAACTCGGCAACTGTTTAATCAAACTACGTTGGCGCTAATGGATGAATTATTATCGCTTAAAAATTTTGATTTATAATTATCGTTGAAAATGTCAAATTCGTGTCGGGTACCCAGCAAGAATTTTTCTCTCGTTTCTCTATAGTAAATACCAGAATGACTTGATTGTTTATCTTAACATCGTCACGCTTATCCAACAATATCGAGATTAATTAAATTAGCGTTGGTCGAAGATCGTTGACAATTATGCATTATCTCGTACATCTCACGCCATATCGATTAGATCTCATTTAGTTTACGTTTTTTTTTTGTTTAATCCTTTATTAAGCTAAAATGACGAAACATTGATGGAAGAAGGATGGGCAGAAAAACGCAATTCTATCACTGTCTGAACGAACCACACACGTCTGTCTACAAACGGTATCATCCCCTCGCGTGTGCAGACCACACGCCCTAAGTCTCGAGCGATTGTAGTGTAGTTAATTTGAACTGCTATTTTAAAACCGTACTTGTAAAATGTTTGTCGTAGTAGTTTCTCTTTTCCGTCGAACAAAGAACTGGATATTTATCTATATATGTGTATATATATAGATATACGTTATACTTATATATGCAAAGTTTTTAATATAACGTTAGTAAAATTTTATCAGTTCTCTGTTACTTGTATCATACAGTTTCTAGAAATGGTAGTCTCTGTTAAAAATGATCTTTGCAATGTTAATCGAGTTCGGATGTGGAATGCAAATTGTAGTCGCATCGCTAGTTTATTAATACAATGATTATTCATAAGTTATAGAAAGATTTCCGGTGATGGGTGTAAGCCTTCACGATGAGTTTTCTTTCATGACCATTTGTACTGCACTTATCTCGAACAACAAACCAATGAAAAACTGATCGTTCAACGATTCGTGAAAGCGTCGTTCTCGTTCGCGAAACGAACAGAAAGAAACACGAATGCACCGACAAAACAAAAATAACGATGATATTGCTCTTAACGTCTTCTCGAAGCGTTCTTAAAATCAGCCGACAAAAAGACGTCACCGATTACAGATTATCCGCTATAATAGTATGGTCTATTCACGAAATTTCTCATTCCATCCACGAAAACTATACGCTGGGCTCGAACGAAAGTTCGTAGTTATTGTAAATTAAAATTTCGATATTTACTCTCATAGATTTATTCAACAACGTATCTTTCAATCTGTTCTATTACTTTTTGCAATTTTCGAGGTAACTCAACTTTATCTTCGATTCTTCATTTGCAAACGCTACGAACTTTCTTCCCGACCCGATATAACCTAGACAACTGATTGCTCACGGGCTGCCGAAGCTGAAGCCGCTATTCCCGAGAGAGGCGCACGGCTCGAGCGTCGGCAGCTCGCGAGCAATCGGTTGACCAAGCCTGAACTACAACTTGCTGATCTCGAAACACTTGTTCGCCTCAGAGGAATTTCGCTCCGAAGGCACGGAACGCGGGCAAATGGACTGCGTGTGTGATACAAGGTTTAGAATCGATTCTCGCTATCGTAAGAATTAGTTTCCGCAATACAACGTACAGAACGGTGTTTAGAAAAGAGTATCTGAGAACAAAGTGGAGGACAACGTGGGTTACTCTTTCCAACAGTATCGAATTCCTTCTGAAGAGTTAATGAGACCTGCTACTCTAACCACGATCTCAGTGGCGCACCTAAGAGAAAGGAAACAAAACCCTGGAAAATTAACCAAACTGTAGAACAGCTGATAGTAGAATATCGATCGTATCATTGCTAATAACAATTGTTAAATGAGCGCTACGGTTCGATCGTGAAAAACAAACTTAACTAAGCATTTTCAAGATTAACTTAAAATTGCGTCTGTAAGAAAAAAATAAATAACAAAACACGAAAACATACAATTTTCAAAAGTATTAACTATTAAATGTTTAAATGTAAGGGAAAAACATATTCCCAATTTTTGGATATGTTATATGTAAAATTAAATATTTTGAACCACTTTTTCCTGTGCATATAAGGCATACACTCACTTAGGTTCCGACATACCTGCAACAACTGCTGATACTAGAAACAGAATTGAATTCCGGGTATTGTTGTCGGCCTGTGACCGTGTACGTGTCAGTTTGGTACTCCCGCCGCGGTCGGTTCTTTTCTGTTTACAAACAATAGTGCTCTAGTATCGACATTTTTTGTTTATTGGCAATGATCGCAGAGTCACTTCGGTTACACGTCGCTAAGAAAAAGTCCATCCACAATAGCCATTTTGACAATCT
Organism: Lasioglossum vierecki; assembly: GCA_028455595.1. NCBI lineage: Eukaryota > Metazoa > Arthropoda > Insecta > Hymenoptera > Halictidae > Lasioglossum > Lasioglossum vierecki. The sequence goes on along the minus strand of CM052339.1, from coordinate 11,056,168 downwards.
CAATAATTGTAAAATAATTAACCCTTAGCACTCGTGTGGTTCCTTTAAGGCGTCACTAAAAATTGCGGTACTATTATTGAAAATATTGTTTACATTACTAGATACGTCGGTATCTAACCAATTACTTATCATTTATCCAATTATTAAACATGGATGATATCCATAATTTTACCGTAACTCAATATATTATATCCTTTTTCTAATTATTTTGCCGCAGCAAGTAAGTGTTTCTTATTTTTGGTTCTTATATGTTTTTCCACAGCTGTGTTGCAAATCCTCTTTTTGTTTCTCAATAATTGTAAAATAATTAACCCTTAGCACTCGAGAGGCGCCTCTGAGGTGTCACTAAAAATTTCTGTCCTATTATTTAAATATTGTTTACATTATTAGATACGTCGGTATCTAACCAATTACTAAACATTTATCCAATTATTAAACATGGATGATATCCATAATTTTACCGTAACTCAATATATTATATCCTTTTTCTAATTATTTTGCCGCAGCAAGTAAGTGTTTCTTATTTTTGGTTCTTATATGTTTTTCCACAGCTGTGTTGCAAATCCTCTTTTTGTTTCTCAATAATTGTAAAATAATTAACCCTTAGTACTCGAGAGGCGCCTCTGAGGCGTCACTAAAAATTGCTGTACTATTATTTAAATATTGTTTACATTATTAGATACGTCGGTATCTAATCAATTACTAAACATTTAACCAATTATTAAACATGGATGATATCCATAAGTTTATCGTAACTCAATATATTATATTCTTTTTCTAATTGTTTTGCCACAGCAAGTAAGTGTTTTTTACTTTTGGTTCTTATATGTTTTTCCACAGCTGTGTTGCAAATCCTCTTTTTGTTTTCCATTAATTGTATAATAATTAACCCTTAGCACTCGAGAGACGCCTCTGAGGCGTCACTAAAAATTTCTGTCCTATTATTGAAAATATTGTTTACATTATTAGATATGTCGGTATCTAACCAATTACTAAACATTTAAGTATTGTATGAGACATATCAATTTCATATCTACCAAATTTTAAAAAATCTTAGAGATTGGGAATATTTTGAATGCAAAGGGTTAAATCCTGCGTGCGCCACTGCACGATCTTGATACTCTGTCATCGTCATTTATGATAGTTTTAAGCAGGAAAACGAAGACAACAAAGGGTTAAAGAGTGGCATTTCACTGACCAATGTCCCGCGCGAAATCAGCTCTCACAGATGTCACAACCGAGTCCGAATCTGTTAAACGCACCAGAACTCGACGGTACGCATATTCAGAATCGTCAGATCAAGACCGAGTTCTCGTTCAAAGAGGGGGTGACTTTCGCCCCTCGTCTGGCGACTCCGGCCACGCTGTTTTCCCATTGAAAAACCAAACGCGCAACTCCGATACCAACGACTTAGTTCTTACTCGTTAAATTCCGCGGAAATGGATCCCTACTTATCTATGTTTGTACTTAATGTATTTATCTTAATCGTGAAGTTCTCACGGATTGTATCTGTGCTCGGCCATTCCTGTGCCAAAAACGAAGGGGAAAGTCCACATTTTTTTTCACGTTTTGTCCAGCTGAACGGAATTTAGCCGAAAGTAATACAAGGATCGAAAAATGCATAAGAAAACGATGGCATTTTAATTATAATTCGTTACATTTCTTTGAGCTTGCATTTTGAATTGGAACATGTCAGGATATCTCCGTTTGTTTTTCTCTTTTTATTCACGCCACGGGCTCCGATATACACCATTCGCAGTCAATAAATTAGTGTAAACAAGTTCTTTTTATACTTGGGCTATTTCTCATCGATATCTGTCTATTAAGCCAGCAGCACACCGCGGGAAGAACGCCAGGCGACGAATCATTGTTTCTTTTTCTTTTGTCTTCCGGGTTTCGGTGCGGAAATGCATAAAAATCTATTCGTCGCCGCCTGGTGGAAAACCGTAGTGGACAGCTAGCCTTAATGGTAAAGCGATTCTCCTATTCGATAAACTTTGCTCGCTGTGCGATTTTCATTCGTACCATTTTTAACTCCGGAATCGCATACACGGACAACAACGTCGACGTCTGTAATGCCTCGATCGTGGTTCTAATTCCCCATATGGATTCGTCGTTTGTAACAGAGTTGGGCATTAATTGATTAAAATTTTAATCATGATTGATCGATTAATGTGTACAATTAAAAAAAGAAATCGTCGAAAAATCGGCAATTGATTCAATCAATTAATGAAGTTAATCGTGAATGGTTGATTAAACGAAGAAATCGTCGAAAAATCGGCAATTGATTCAATCAATTAATGAAGTTAATCGTGAATCGTAGATTAAACGAAGAAAATCGTCGAAAAATCGGTGATTGATTCAATCGATTGATGAAGTTAATTGTCAATCGTTGATTAAACGAAGAAATCGTTGAAAATCGGAGACTGATTTAATCAATTGTTGAAGTTGATCACTATACGGTCTATCCATAACTTGTAATATGGAGGGAGAGGGAGGGAGAGAGAGGGAGCAAAGAGCGGATGGGGAATTGACGGTGAGAGACGAATGGAGAAATCATTAATGAATTATCCGATTGACGATTAATGATCGTTAATCACAATTAACTAATTTAATTAATTTTAATTGCGATTAACGATTGAAGCAGAAAAGTCGTCAATCGGTGATTAATTTTTTGCCCAACTCTGGTTCGTAAATGCGGCCGTAGAATAGACAGATATGCAACATCACTTATGGATTTAATGACAAACTCTTGGTATTTAATTCGTAAAACGACACTCTTCCTCGATCGATCTTCTTGTAAGCGTTTCCATTATACAACGTGTGTATGATACTAAAAAATCGTCGAAAAAATCAGGAAGAATGGCTAGAATCTCGATGGTTTGAGGTTAGACAAGCTCACTTATTCTTTACGAAATCTTGTATGGAAATATAAGGTATTTTTTGTTTTATCTAAAACACGCTTTTTGTATAATCCTTGTATTATCCTTAACGCAACGTCCATTTGAGAAATGAATCGAAAAGAAACTGCGTACCGGATCGTTCGGAGTTTCTCGTCTCGTTCGAATCCAACCGAATGAATATTTAATCGAAGAGCAAGCGTGGCAGCGGGTAGGGAGCGAGGGTTGATAATCGATCTTAGACGGAGTTATATATAATTAGTAACTCGGAATTTTCAAACGGGATATCGTTTGTTACTGCTAACCGGAACACAGGAAGATCGGTAATTGGTGGCACAACCGAAAGAAGAGTGACTCTACATTAAAAAATAAATTTCAAAATTGTAGAATAAACATGTAAACATTAAGAGAAAATCCAAGTTTTAACGTTTCGAATTGTTGGTTTGTTAAGGTGAAGTTTAACCAAATTTTTTATTCTACATTCGTCGGCTTATCTTTTTATGCAAAACCACCCCTCATTTCGGTTACATGGCCAATGTATCGATAGCCCTGTATAAACAATTCGAAATCATGTTGTTCGGTTGCGGAGGAGCGTGAAAATGAAATCTGTCAATATAACGATGATCGAAAGAACGCGTAACTCTGATCCGCCTGTGAAACCTTCGAACTGGAATTCGTGTTTTCGTGATGCTCGCATACCGCTTTTAGTCTTTTAATATCGTGAGAGTCCATTCCAATCGACGTGATCGTTGTTATTTTCTACCCTAGTATATTACAAATGTAATTCGTTCATCGTGTTACAGCGAGTTCTCATGAAAAGATAAATAATTAGAAGACATAATGATGGTAGTGAATGGTAATAAGTGCGTGTACTCATCGAATTTATCTCTTTTCTTCCCGTACAGTTGAAACGAATACGGCTGGTTCGATCAATCGCGAATGCTTCCGTTTACGTGGCCACGTTCTCCTCAACTCCGGTTGCAGTTAATCGTCTTCGTGAACCCTTAAACTCCGATACGTCCATTTCGATAACTTGCTTAATGCTTAACGAAACTGTATATCCGTCTTTCTGTGGAACAGTTCCGGTACGAACCTCGCATACTTAGTCTTAAATAAAATCCGTATTAGCAATATTTCTTCAAGTATTTCTTCAATGAACCGGAAAATTTGGCCACACTGACGCAGCAACGAGCAACTTTTACTTGACGTGTCGTAAAAAAATCATCGTTTATACCGAATAAAAGAAGAAGAAGGCAACGAGAGGTCGCTCGATGTTGTTTCAGTGTGGACGTTAGCTGAATAAGTTATTCTTCGTGGCCACGAATGGAAACATACTGCTTCTCGAGACCAGAATCGGAGGGACATGCGAGCACTGTTTCCCGTGGCCAGAAAGACGTGCTACCAATCATGATTTTTCACAGTGTATTTATTAATCTATACAGGGTGTCCCAAAATTCGTGTACTTCCCGGAAATGGGAGGTTCCTTGGGTCATTTGAAGTGAAATTTTCCTTTACAAAAATGACGCCGGCGGCTTTGATTAGGAGTTATTAAGAAAAAACACAGACCAATCAGAGCGCGGCTAGAGCAAACGGAGTCCGACTCTGCGACAGGTCCCGCTTAGCGTGGCGGCGCCATTGGCCGAGCCAGAATAAATCCGCTGTAGCCGCGCTCTGATTGGTCCGTGTTTTTTGTTAATAACTCCTAAACAAAGCCGCTGGCGTCATTTTTGTAAAGGAAAATGTCACTTCAAATGACCCAAGGAACCTCCCATTTCCGGGAAGTACACGAATTTTGGGACATCCTGTATTAAGAACGACATCAAAAGAAAATAAGTTACTGAAACTATCATTTGGCGTTTCCTATAATTGTTAAGAGAGGCAGAATTAGTATTTGACTTTTTTTAAAAATAGTTCAGCGATTTTGCACGGCATCCTGGCTCGCGAATGAGCTCGTTTCAGCGAAGTTCTCGTACCGGGTCTGTTTAACAGTTTCGATCGATTTAAGGGTCTGCGAAGAACATACATACGGCGAGAGTGATGCGACCGACGCGGCGACGAGTAAGCATGAAAACCATAACTGAATAGTCCAAATATGTCTGCACATCGGTTCCTTCCTGGCGGCCATGTTGAAATAGTTGAAAGGCCGAGTGAGCAAAACGAAGTTTCACTACTTACGCTACGCGTGTATGTGCAATCCAGTGTATGTCTTAAAAATACTTGAATACGTTCTACTTGTCGATAAAAGGCAAGAGAATTGTTCCGCTCGTGTTCGACTATAGTATGACGCGTCTCGTAATATATTCGGAAATTATGGTGCTTTGTGTCTCGATGGATTGACTTTCCGTAGGTAAACTGTAAACCAAAACAAGATCGGGGGCCGATAATTGAATTCTCGTGTGATCTCTACGGCTTTCACTCTCTCTCTCTCTCTCTCTCTCGCTCTCTCTCTCTCTCTCTCTCTCCCTGGATTTTATTTATCTTTATTAAGATATTTAATCATTATATGTATATATTTGTAGTTTCCATTTTTTTTTGTTCATTTATACGATTAAACTTTTATCTTTTCCTGACCGAGCGTCCGGGCGAGATCTATCTGGTAGCTAGTGTCCTATGTAGTTTTTACGGCCACGATCTCTGAAACGATCTGGATCATTAATTAAACGGTAATAAGTGGAAAATCGAGAATGGGGATTCCCTCGTGTACTCGCGCACTCGCAATGATAAATATAATTATATATAATGTTGTCTCGCAAGTAATGGTATTTATACACATCGTAAGATCGAAACACCTTAATTCGTACACCTAGATCCGTACGTGTAATATCTATAGTTCATATATACAAATTGTAAAATGCCTTCTTAATGAAAAAGTCGTGTTCATTTTATGTATATGTCTTTCGGTGTGTATATATTTTGTTTATACATATCTCTCTTTTTTCTTTAGCAGTGTGAACGCAGATATATATATGTATATTTTTTTTCCTCTGTCTCTTTCTTTCTTTTTCATCTCTTTCATTCTTCCGAACTTTCTCGCGTTCGCTCTCGTTTCACACAGTCGAACACATATATACTCGGTCGCTCTATCGTCGTTTCCTCCTCTGACGCACGCGCACGTATACAATCATCTCCGTCTCGTTTTCATTTTCTTGAAATCAATGCTTCTCGACTACGGAACACATGATCGCTAGCAGACCTTATCTTTGTACATGCAGAACAGTTGCTTCTAAGGATCAGTTCATCGCACTCGTGACAACGATTCTATTTCTTCTTCCCTGCAATCAAATCATATACGTCAATGGAAGAGAAATATGCAAGGTATCGTAACGCGTGGAAACGCTCTCGGCACGCCCTCGAAAAACATTGGAAGATCGTGTTTCGAAACAATCGGAAGCACTTGGGATTCATTAGGATATAATTTCTCGAACGTTCGATTCCCATTCGCGCCTTTTTTTCTGATCAGCTAATCGAAACTCCGGGACACGGGAGAGAATAAAAGGAACATCGACGAAAATGTCAGGTCTCCGTTCGGGCTAGAATCTCGCCGGTTTGTTCGCCGGTCGCGTGGACGCAGCTCGGCGAAAGAGAAAGATCAAATTTCGCCACCTGAGATACATGCTTCAGCGTACGTCGACGAGCAGAAAATATTCCTTCAACGATCCTAAAGTTTCATTTCCACGAACTTTTGGACGGCTTCCGCGAAGTCTGGCTCCTAGAGTCTAAAGATACAGTCGGATAGTTACTCGGAAAAATACTTGAAACGCGATGGAATCACTAGAACGCTATGCAGACAATTATTTACACGTACTCGCCTTTGCAATTTCGGCAAAGAGGATACCGAATGATAGTCGAAGATAGAGAACGAACGGAATCAAATGATTGGCTCGTGTAAGTGATGGATATACGATTATTCGTGCGGTCGCCGTCGTCACGTTTTCGTCTGTTGACCGTATCCTCGTGGGGAAAACGAGCCTAATGTTTCGAGGCCACAGTCATCTTCGTCGGTCATCGAACAGCACACGTCCGATCATGCGGCTGATTATCATTGCTGTGTACCTCGCCTTGATTCAATAACAGTCAATTAGTGACGTGTTTTCATCGATCGAACTTCAATACCTAATTGGGAGCATGTGTGTACATCAGGGAGTTCCAACATGTCGTTCGAGAGAGCCACGTGTGGCTCCTTCCTAGCTTAGGTACTTGCCCCACTCTTAGACTTCATCGTTGCCGTTAAACTTCGTCCCCACTAACTCTACGGCTATACGTAGTACAGTATTTTATCCATAAATGTCCCAAAAGTCTGACCTGTAACTGTCCCACATCTATCCCCACCACTGCGGGGTGTACCCCCTTGAGGAGCCATGAAGACGGAATTTCCAACTTCTTTATTTTCCATTACTTTTTAATGGGACATCGATGACCATATTTGTGACATTTTTCTAATAAAAGTCATTCCAAATATGATATAATTCCGATGATATTTAGTTGTGTAATAGACAATTAAAGTTTCGGGCGCAAGGAAGGCCTCTTTTTCCCATACGCTATCCCTTCCTCGCGCCCGAAACTTGAATTGTCTATTACACAAGTAAATATCATCGGAATGATATCATATTTAGTATGATTTTAATTAGAAAAATGTCACAAATGTGGTCATCGAAGTTTCATAAAAAAATAATGAAAAATAAAGAGGTTGGAAATTTCGATTAGCTACATGTTTACATTTCTCCTTCTCCACGTTCGGCAAAAGTGAAAGAATACTGTCCCTGGCACATAAATGTCCCTCGGCAGACCCGTGCTGGGGACTCATACGCATAAAATACTGTAGTAGGAAGAGGTTTGACTAATGGTGGGGACCTGACGGTTCCCGGAGCGAAACATGTTGGAATTCCTTGGTGCACGTACATATTTACTTCGATAATGAACGTTCGCATAACGACTCGCGGGCAGTCCGATACCGACGCAGTCGACTCGGGGGTAACGAAACGTTGCCACTGAAAGCTTCAACAGCGCCAACCGCGATGACACCGGCCCGCGGAAGCCTAAAATCTATATTACTCATGTATTACTAATGATCTCTACCGCTACCATGAAGAAGACAGTGTCCCAGCTACCGTAGAATAAAAAACCTATTCCGATGACTCGACGACAAGGACGAGACACTACCGAGAACAGTCTGTTACAAGGGATTCCGGTATTGTAATTCCTCCCCGATCAACGGTCGCTTACAATCTAAAAAGCTAAAACGGAGCCTCGAGTGACTTCGGAAGTCCTCCAACAGTCGGATCGACATCGGAACTCTCGACGAAGCCGATCGACGATCCTAATCGCTAGCCTACCGAACAATTGGAAACATTTATACTCCGGACAACACCGACACACCTCGCGAAATCAAGCCTCGTCTGCCGAGAGAGACACAAGCAAGCGGTTTCAAAACAACGTGACGAACAAAACGAGACAATCGTCAGCGGGAGAACGGCTCCAATGTTCTGGTCCCGTGGGACTTCCGGTCTGGAGAACGGTTCATCCCCCAAACAGGGGAGAGTCTTGAGGATTAAATTCGTTGAAGCCGATAAAAAGCTCACTCTATATATCTATCTCATCAGATACATACACATACACTCCTTCTCTCTCTCTCTCTCTCTTTCGCTACCATGCTTTCTCTGACACACTATCTCCCTCTCACGCACGCTCAGTCGCTCAAACTTTCGCACTTTCGTTCGTTCGCTTTCTCTTTTTTCGATTTTCTTCAAAGATGGTCTCAGACAGAGACCCGTCGCGGCAGTTCTTGCGGCATCAGGCTGACGGTCGATGATCGTCAGATGCTGGCTCGATGTTGATACAACGGCGGAAGTTGCAGCAACGGCGTGGGCGGGGGCGCGCATTGCTCGCTGCGCATATTCAACGACGGCAGCTGCTGCATCGGCAGCAGGTGCGAGATCTTACCGGGCGAGCGACGGACCGTGAAACGTGGTCTCCGTCGTTTCTTCTGGAAGCCGCTGCAGCGGCAGTTGCAGACCGACGTGTCGTCGTCCAGCGATATCGTGTCACCGTGGAAGCCTATTTGGCCCGACAGTATCGAGCCGTTCGCCATTATTACGTCGCCCTCCAGGCGCACTGCTCCTTGCGCAGCCTGCGTCATAACAATTTTTCCTTCATTCTCTTTTTTCCTTCGCCTCTCCACCGTTCACTTTTTTTTCTAGATTCGTTACGCCCGCTAGGGTGGTCCTTAGACACGGGGCTCGAACATTACTTTAAGGGGGTAAGGGCTAGGCAAATTATTACTAGAATATTACTAGGAAAACAAGTGAACATGTTAGCGAGATCGAGTTGTTTGACATTATACGAGCATAATAGGAGCTTTGTGAAGGTTCATTGTGAAGAGGAAGGTTGATTGTAGCTTGTTTCTGTCATGATTTAACGAGATTATGTTTATAATTAATAATATGAGCATCTAAAATAGGGGGAAAATCGAGACCACCATCAGGCTCCCATGTATTTTTCTAATACAAAACGATTTTTTTTACTGAAATCAACAGTGCACCTTAGAACAATCAATCTTTATAATGAGCCCTCACACAGCTCCTATTATGCTTGTATAAGGACAAACAACTGTTTCCCGTAAACACTGTTTTCATCAGCATCAAATACAAAAATGAAACAAATCACTCATTATACTAGACTAAATGACCTCAAAAACCATATCAATGAAATATTCAGGAAAAATGTAACTGATAAGATTTAAAGAATTTATGCACAAAAGTACCATAACGAAGGAGCGGATTTTGAAGGGCAAAAATTCCAAGTCCAATAGATCGTCAAATTCAAACGTCAATTTCTAGAATCATGACTGGCCACTCAGAAGTAACCCATTCATTTTTGTTAAGTAACTACGTAAGATTCGACAGAATTTAGTAGAATTTTTAGTTTCGAGTTTTTCAGAGGCTACTACCATTGGAAATAAGATTGTATTTTATTCGACGGTCTTAAATTGCGTCTTTAAAAATTGAAAATTACATCCGTAATTGAAAATTACGAGACTAAATGAGGTTCTACTGGACTTCTGAAGGTACACATCATTATCTCACCAATGGTCACAGTTTAAGGCAAAAAGAAGTTGGAAGTCGCAAAATAAGGACCACCCTGGCGGACGCCTGTTTACTCGCTGTTTTGCTCGCATCGAATAAACGTTCTCGCGAATTCGTTGTTTTTTCGTTTGGTTTTGTCGAATAGTCAGAGCGGCTTCACGTTGCAACCGTAAGGGGGTAGCAGGGGCATTTTTTTTTCTACTATCGATTCGATGTAGCGGGCAATGGGGGTGTTGGGGGAACCAATGTAATAACCCTTTATGTCCTGGATTATAGCGTTTCTGTTTTTATTACTGCTACCGTGTGTTACGTGTACGTGCTGCGGCTGAAATTAATATTCGGCCACTCTTCGCAAAGACGTACTTGTAAAGAATTATTCAATTAAATATTTCTTTGGACATCTGTTATGATAAAAATTCCGTAAGATTGAATATAGTTAATTGTTACAGCGAGTTGATGGAACTTCCTACTTGTATTGTACTTGATACAATCTAAAGTGAAAAATATATGTAGGATGATTTCGGCGCACAGGTTAAATCAATAATAAACAATTTAATTCATAACAATTTTGCTGGTAAATATT
>CM052339.1:10982113-11045503 GCA_028455595.1 Lasioglossum vierecki | reverse complement strand
TGCTACTGAAAAATAAACTGGAAGCACCATGCTGATAAATTGAATGGAATATAAGTTTCCCTTTTCATTAATTAACCTAACCTATCCAACACTTCCATTCTCTTACTTCGCACCCAAGTGTCAGTAGTATAACCTGTCTATGGTCAGACGGACGAATATTGTGGCTATTCGATTTACCTCGGGTCACTGCTACTGAAAAATAAACTGCAAGCAACGTGCTGATAAATTGAATGGAATGTAAGTTTCCCTTTTTATTAATTAAATTACTCGTTATTCAACATTTAACGATTTACCGTAATAGAGAATCGCGGAGTGTTCCTTCATTTCTTTGAATGGCTCAGCTTGGGTCCATTAGTCTCGGTAACAAACAAATACTATTAAAAAATTCAAACACCTTTAACGCACTGACTGTGCATGTACAATAAATTTTCTATAGTACCAAGAAGCTACTATACATTTCGAAAAATCAATTTTAGCCAGCTCTTCGAGAAATTGGCTCACTGTAGGACGGATCCCTCAAACTCGAGCGAGTTCCGCACTCGAAGTTCGTTTCACCCCAACTGTTGCCGGTTTTCCTTTTCCAATAAGCACAGTGAACCATTTCTCTTCCAATCGCCGTTTCCTTGAACACATTTTATTCTTTCATTTTTTCCGGTTCGTTTCCGCCCGCACTATCTCGCGGCGTCTCACATTTCTCTGTACACTCGTTCCCCCGCCGCTTAGCCCGCTTATTCCGTTTTTCGTCTCCGGTTTCCCCGTGGAAATTACCTCGGCTCGGATAAACGCGAGAGCTTTTTAAATCCGCTGCCAAGAGAATTTGCAATTGTAAGGCACGATTTAAGATTACGGTCTTCGTCCTGTCGCTTTTGTTTCATCCACTTTCACCGTTTCGATAGGCCACCACGTTTTTTACTTTTCGGAAAGCCGTTTCTCAGTTGTTTGTCTCGTTGCGCCGTCCGCTGCAGTTGGTTTTCGACTCGCTCGGAAGTTTTTCATTTTTTTTTACAGCTGTTTAGCTCCTCTATTTTGGAAAAAGTGTTTTCGGCTCGGTGTCGGTTCGAAGTCTCACAAATGACGAATTTTCAGAACGGCAGGTCAATTCGCGATTGAACAATTGGCGAGATAAGTTCAGGCAGTTCTGCCAGCGGCGAGCTTTCCGCGCAAAGTGAAATCAAATTGTCCCCGCACCGGTTTAAATTAACGCTCATGCCGTCAGGCTAGATTGGCTTCTCGGTGTCTTATTGAATTTACGATAAATTGCTTTTATAGCTCTCATCCACATTTCTCTCTTACCCGATTCCACCCCTCCCTCCTTTCTCTATTTCTTGCTCTGTTCTCCCTTATGACTGCTGCTCCTCTCTTTTTTCGCCGCGGAAATTCACCACTGTAGCTGCTCACCTTCGAATGGAAATCGCGAACAACCAGCTCGCCTTATTTATCCTCCGGTGGAATCGTCACCGTAATGCTGCGATCACGTAAATCAACCTAACGATCGCGATTAGGATCGCAAGAACGATTTTTCACCTACAAGGCAGGGACGACCGGTATCTCTGTGTTGCGGTGTGCCGGCGATACGGGTTGTAAATAACGATTTCGAAACGTAACGGAGAAATTTAACTCTTAACTGGTTATACTGGGATCTCTGATGGCTCTGATAAAATTTCTGTACTGTGTCACACGGTGATTGCAAATTTCCAGTTTCTTTAACCTTAGGTTTACTTCATAAATGTTTAATAAACAATGCGTGTTGGTATCAGCGCACAGGTTCGATCGAAACCAAAAAACAAGCAATCTTGCAATTAACAAAATCCAAACATTTCGATCCTGATGTGGATCATTATCAAGAGAAGAAGTTTTAATACGTCTGCAAAATTAATATGACTGTAATATGTGTTGAACAAATCAAACAGTATGAAAGTAACAAAAGTAACGTTATGTAGTACTTGTTTTAACAAAAGGTTATACATGAAAAAGTGCAGATTGAAGTGTTGGGCAGTAATTAATTACAAAAATAAAATTACAAATTACTTTTATTTGTGCAAGTAATTGTTATGTAATTGTAATTGGTAGTTGCAATTACTTAACGCCAAAATGGCACTAAAAAAATATTAGATACCATCTAATATAATTTTATAATATAAGATATTATAATCTTATAAATATAATATAAATAATATCTGCTACTATCTAATATTTTTTTAGAAATTTGCAGAAATAAAAGTAAAATTACGTGTAATTGTAATTGCAATTACTTTTTGCCCAGCTCTGAATACTTAGCTGCAAATTTGAAATCCCACTGAAGATTGTTTTCACAATGAAACACTGGCAAGTACTATTAATGAATAAAGTACAAAGAATTGACATTCATAATGTTTGTACCTACAAACGCGTTGTTGGTTGGAAACGAAAGAAATTTTAAAATTATAGCTAAAAACGTGATAAAATGAGAAGACAATTTCCACCATGTACAATACATTGACCTTTGAATTGTCTTACAATTGACGCACGATGTTTTCATTTTGAGATCCAGAGTCTACACGTTATTTGACTTGTACGTGAAGACGGTCGTCGTTGATCTCGAAAGGTTCATTAATGTTGGAGAATTGCCGCGCGTCTATCGCGACTTAGCTCGCGAAGATAATTGAATCGAGAATTCGTGAGCCTGTTTATCTTCTCGGGGAAGGCAGCCTGTTAATTGTGATTCTACGATGAACAGCGTCTCCGAGCGAGTACCTATCTGCTTAAGTTGATATGTTAGCGAATACGTGACTGCGAACACGCGTCCTTGAATTTAGGTTTATTTCGAACGGTTCTCTGCATTTGTGTACGCTGATTTGAGTAGGTATTGAATCAGGTACCATCATATTAATTCATCTTCTAAGAACGAATTACTTGTTCAAAACTTCACGAATTCATTCGGTGGACAAGTAACCCTATTCATTTGTTTATCCATCGATAGTGCAGTCAACAAACAGTAGAATCGAGATCTAGCTGTAGGATATAAGTCGTCGATAAAATAACACGTCCGTAAACACAAACAATTAACTTTTAATTCTAAATGTAGAAGTCTTTAAATTTAAAAACAAATTTAAAAATTAAAGTCTTTACTCTTCAACACGTCGAATCAGAATAATCCAAAAATTGCATATTACAAAATATGAAGAACACAAATAAATCAATAATTAACAAATATCGAATCATCGTGTCGCACAGTGTGGAATGTAAATGGACATTCGAGACAAAAATCATAACTTCTAAACTAATCAATTTTTACCTAAGTACCTTAATAACTTTTTAAAGGGAATACAAAAATGCATTGATTAATGCACCAAAAATATAAGGTTACATTAGTAAAAAAAAGTTTATTCCAATTTTTTTTAATAAAGAGTTTTTTATAATTAGTTGTTATTGCAATTTGTTGTCAACTGTATACTGCACAACTTTTGTTATAAATATTTTTTAATTATACGGTTAAATTTAATTATATCTACTATAATGCATAATTATTTACTTCAACCAAATCGCGGTTACGATTGCATTTCTCTAACAAAAATTAAATGACATCGAGCAATTTATTGCAGAAAAAATTATATAGCAATATACTACAACATCTTGTTGATACGGAACAGCCAAAATTATAGGATGTTTTGAACCGTTTTTTTGTAAATCGCATTTCAAGGAAAAAACGCAATTTCTAAATTGCCAGTTAAAAATATGCATACCTCTGGTCAAATTATTCATACCGAAGTTGTAAGAAACAGTTTAAAACAAAAACGGACCTAAAAGAGCAATTAGGGCACGAGTAATCTAATTTTTTAGTATTTATACTACAATAAACTCTTGGCTGTTACTAATCCCCTATTGAATTTCTTGGATACTACGTTTTACATATTACATTCCTTACTTACTGACTGATGATTTTGTAGGATAATTAGATTAGAATGGAACCATGATTATTTTGATTTTTGTCCATTGCATGTCGCACTGTGCGTCGTTACAGTTACTAGGAGATGACTTCTTCCTACATAACTTTGGCCCCTAATGAGCAAGTGAATTCTTTAACGGCTCACTTCTGTGAAAAATCATTCTAAATTTTAGAATACTCGTTGAGCCAGAAAAATCAAATTTCGTGGCAGCGATCAAGCGAACCGAAACCATTGATAACGGTCATACACGGCTAAGAACAAAGCTACGCACATAGATACGGCTCTATTACACACGTGTGGGAGAGATTTTGATGCTCGAAAAATGTATTGCACACAGATGTGCCTGGATCGTTGTCAGCGGCGACCGCGCACTTTTGTAAACGATGAAATCGACGATGCGCAATGCAGCGTATGCACACTGCAGTACCCTCATTCGATTCTGCCAGGCATTCTAAACCTGTCTGCATATCGCTTTTTATTCCTCAAAACAGGAACCCCTGACATCGGTATCCGATTAACCATGGATACCACGGATCATTAACCCTCGGACCATTTTTAACACGTTTTTATTAACTCGCTTTCTTGTTTGTATGTTTATTACAAATCTCGCAATTTATTTTAAACTAACTTCCCGATGATCTAGAGATTTGAAACTTTCCATATAGCTCAGAACTGGATGACAATGAAATATTACAAAAAAATTTAAAAGACTGCGTTTAGGATTTATACACTATTTTTAAATATTTCCCCTCCATCCCTCGTCGCGGTAAGCGATAATAGCCAATCCGCGCGGCAGAGCGTTCCCTACTCCACTACGCACTCCCACTCCGACTCATCCCCACTCCACGGACCAACAACGGGCCGCAGAAGCTTAGTGTATTTTCGTACGTGGAGGTAAATAATAATAAATAATTTCAAACATCCGCTATTTCTTCGATATTCACGCGTCGGAATTACATTCACTTTATTGGTCCTTTGAAACCGGTAATTTACAGTAAGCTAGTGTACAAAGTATTAATAAAAAGTGACACAAGCATTAACACAAGACTAAAAAGCAGAAAATAATTATTTAAATAAAAATAAATATTTAAAAATATCATGTTTTTAAAAACGGACTGAAAAGTATAAAATAATTTTTCGTAGTCCCATACAGATAGTTCTAAAAATTTGTGGTTGTGAATTTTCATAGTTGTTAAAAATTCACAATCACAAATATTTTCAGAACTATCCGTATGGGACTAGGAAGAATTATTTTATACTTTATAATCCGTTTTTAAAAACGTGGTATTTTTAAAAATTTATTTTCTTAGCTATGTAATGGGCAATGTTTAGGACTGTTCACAACTCTGATTAATAATTAAAAAAAATATAATTTGCTTGATTAACTGTCTTCTTTTTATGTGACTTTAGGTGTTTAAAGCTTTCTAATCGAAGCTGAGTGAGAAGAACTAAAAAAAGTTTCTCTGGGAGAGAGAACTAATGTCGTGTCATATTCTCGGAGTCCGTTATTGGTTGCGTCAAGCCTCCTTTTACCGTAATTAATCGCTAGCTTTATGGTCGAAACGGCTTATCGAAAACGATCTTGGCACCGGCTACATTTTTTTTTCAGGAGTTGATGCAACATTTGAATATATACCAAGTAATTAGCAAGTAGCCGTTGCTAATCCTTCTGTTTCTGTATGCACGGAGTAATAACTACGGTCTTGGAACCATTCCAAAGAACCAGTCCCTTTTTACACTCAACAGTAATTTTCTCGTTATCTTTCTGCTAATTATGACTGAGAATCTTCCGAATAACTCGACAGAACGCCTAAACGTAGCACTGTTCGAATATCATTATTATTATTAGTCGCACAACTATTTGTTTTTAAAGACCTATGTTAAAGTAAATCATGCGGAAACGTTACGATTGGATTGCAACTTTTTATGCATTTGTAGCGTGAAAGGGGTCCAGAAATAACATATTTTCATTTGATTATTTAATTGCCGAAACCATTAGAAAATCAAATACTCTATTAACACTAAACCTATCACTGGGTCAAGTGCTGTGTAAAATCGGGTTCCATGGAAATCACCGACACAGATGTCCCCGACACAGTTTCCACCGGCAACATTTCACCGACTCCAGATTTCACCGACAATGAATTTAATCGACAAAGCCTTTAACTGACAGCGGATATGACCGACACGAATTTGACCGCCAACGAATCTAAAATCGCTGACTCCATATTTGACCGATACCGAATTTAATCGACACCGAATTTAATCGACACCGACTTTAATCGACAACGCCTTTAACCGACAGCGGATTTGACCTACACGAATTTGACCGCCAACGAATCTAAAATCGCCGACGCCATATGTGACCGACACCGAATTTAATCGACACCAAATTTAATCGACACCGAATTTAATCGACACCGAATTTAATCGACACCGAATTTAATCGACACCGACTTTAATCGACAACGCCTTTAACCGACAGCGGATTTGACCGACACGAATTTGACTGTCAACGAATCTGAAATCGTTGTCGGTCAAATATGGAGTCGGGGAAATCTGTGTCGGTGAAAACTGTGTCGGTGATTTCCATGGGACCCGTAAAATCAATTATATTTTCGTTTCCCGTGGCAAGGAAACGATAGGAAAAGTATTGAACGACAGCAGATGAGAAGAAAACTGTAGATCCTGACGAGAGAGAAAGTAGCGGAAGCTAAAAACTCCAAAGTTGTTCTTAGAATCCGACCATTAATCGTTCGACCGGTCGTTCGCGAAGGATTAAAGAGCTTTCGACCTTTCGGACGAGGTTAGTTACCTCTCCCTTAGGAGTTCACCAGTTTTCTTTCCGTGGTAAAAAGTTTAAACAGAAGCGCGCCGAAGGAGGATGATGGTATACAAAATTTCCAAACGTTTAGACACCGCTCGACACTGTTTTCACGAAAACCCCGAAACTCGAGTGCAATTTTATTTCGGACAGATTGCTCGAGTCGTTAGCGTTGTTCTCCCTGGAGTGGCTCCTGACGCGAACCGATTTTTTCCCTATCTTTCTTTTTCGTCGGCAAACAAAGGGAGAACAAAAAAAACTTTGATTAAATGTTTGCTCTACATTTAACTCTTTTATTCCATTAATATTGATGATTCGGACGCTTTTACACGTTTCCTCGCGAAGGAGATACTTCTTTTTTACAAACGGATCCGGCGGAGGAATTAAACAAATTTGAACCTGTCATTTTAACATACGTAACATACTTTCATCGCACTTCTACTTACTTCTAGAACACCTGTTTGAACTGTTTCTCAATCGTAGACACTATTCTCCCTACAATATTAATTTTTTCCGTAGCGTATGAGATATTACAGCGCTAATGTATATTTTTAACTTTATCAAAAAATGTAAGATTAGGATTTAGCGCCTAACGTTTATACTACATAATTCCACTTTATACATACTATGTTATATACTTCTCTATTTTTCTATCTTTTTTGCATACTGTCATAATAATGTATGCTATATAAACCAAACTAGGTTTACGGCATCAATAAATAAATAAATAATGTTCTAATACACTTTCGTTCACATACGAGATACAAAGAAATCATTTGACATTGTTCAAAATTTGTTCTACTAAGTACGAGGGCAAATAGTATAAATTTACGCTTCCTCTCGAGTTTTCTCTTACAGTGGGTACTTTTGGAGCCACGTTGACGTATCTCTAAGCACGAGATAGAGTACACGTGCTCTCTCTTGTGCGTCGGTGTCGATTCAATTACATTAGTTGGCGAGGACTCCTTTCGTGCGACTGGATCTTGCAGCACTCTTTTTCATTTCGTGTACACGTGCTCGGGGACTCTTATTGACCTTTCAGTTTTTCCTATTTTCTAGTTCCTGTGTCTGAACGAAGTCTCAACATTAACGGTAACATCGCAGTTATCACATTATGTTCAGTTTTCCATCTGCTACTCAGTGCCGGATTAAGGCCCGTAGCAGGAGTAGCAAATGCTACGGGCCCCGCGCTTCCAGCAGATAATTGACCTAAAATTTGGTCGACACTGTTCCCAGATATTTTTGCTGAGAAAAGGTCATTCATCGTGTTTTATTATGTTACCGTGTACAATCTGGGTCCCATGGAAATTACCGACACAGATTTCCCCGACTCCAGATTTGACCGCCAACGAATTTGATCGACAACGAATCGAAAATTGTTGTCGGTCAAAATCGTTGTTGCTTAAACGCGTTGTCAGTCAAATCTGAAATCGGTGAAAACTGTGTCGGTCAAAATCGCTGTCGGTGAAAGGCGTTGTCGGTTAAATTCGTTGTTGGTGAAAGGCGTTGATGGTTAAATTCGTTGTCGGTCTAATTCGTTGTCGGTTAAATTCGTTGTCGGTTAAATTCGTTGTCGGTTAAATTCGTTGTCGGTTTAATTCGTTGTCGGTTAAATTCGTTTTCGGTTTAATTCGTTGTGTGTTAAATTCGTTGTCGGTTAAATTCGTTGTCGGTTAAATTCGTTGTCGGTCAAATTCGTTGTCGGTCAATTCGTTGTGTGTTAAAATCGTTGTGTGTTGAAATCGTTGTCGGTGAAATTCGTTGCCGGTGAAATTCGTTG
Source organism: Lasioglossum vierecki (assembly GCA_028455595.1). Lineage (NCBI taxonomy): Eukaryota > Metazoa > Arthropoda > Insecta > Hymenoptera > Halictidae > Lasioglossum > Lasioglossum vierecki. The sequence continues at coordinate 11,036,973 of CM052339.1, read as the reverse complement.
CCGGTGAAATTCGTTGTCGGTGAAATTCGTTGTCGGTGAAATTCGTTGTCGGTGAAAACTGTGTCGGTGATTTCCACGGGACCCGCAAAATCTAGAATCTCCTGGTAACATTTGCTGCGGGCACCGCGCTGACTTAATCCGGCACTGCTGCTACTTGATGTAAAAATATGGTGGAGAATGTACATTCGTAAATAAAGGGTTGAACAGTGGACTACTGTTTCGAAGCAGCGGACAAGTGACCAGTTTCGAGCCGATTCTAATCCTCGCGTGCTCGATCTTGAAAAAAAGTCGATGCCGTGGAACGATACGAGAGTGCAACAAGTCTTCCCATTAATAAGCTGCCGGAGCGGCCATGCCGACGACGTGCGAGTGAAGTTGGTCACGCCAGCCGGTCGCTAGAATGACGAACAGGGGTTGAAGAGGTGGAAAGGGTAGGTGGATGCACGCGGCTATGGAATGCGGGGGTCGGGGCGAGTTTCAGTGACATTGGTGGCGCGAATGGTTGGACGACACCGGGGAGTGGGGTAGAAATTACGGCGGGTTGTTGCCTCAAATGAGAATGAGCGACGCAACAGGAATGTAAAAGGTATGCATCGTCTCCGTGTATCGCCAACGATTGTACACTGAATTACAAGCGCATGGATAGTTTGACTCAGCACGATGAAGCATTAAAAAAGAACTTTTTAAAAACCACGATAATATTAGAATACACTAAAAAAAGGAGAAAATATTGTTTTTAGATATTAGTGATTATAAATAAAAGCGTGGAGTGCCACGAATTACGTTAATATAGTTTGGCGCTCCACGTTTTTATTTATAGTCACTACTAATATCTAAAAATATTGTTATTTTTCATTTTACTGCATTCTAATATAAGCACGGTTTTTTAGAAAGTTTTGTTTATATATATATTTTCATTTTCTACCTTTTAGTTTTTACTATAGATATTTAAAAAATATATTTTTAAATGTTGCATTATGATCTGGTTCTGAGCTATGTTTAAAGTAGTTTAAAATTTGATTAAAAGATTTGACACAACAGGGCAAGCTAATATAAGCGTGCTAATGAAACATAAGGGGTCTTAATCACATTTGTAGAACAGTCTGCAGTGTTTTTGACAGGTAAGGGTGCCGCCGTATTGGTTTGTAGTGACCACCACTATGGTTTGTTTGCCCCTCCACCCCTCCCGACCTAACCCAAACCAACCCAGTAAGTAAACTGAGCTCCTTCGGTGCGAAATGGGCCGGTGGAGTAGGGATCGCGCAGAGTGGAGATCGCTGCACGCGATGACGTACTATGTGCTGTAAAATATTGTTTATATCCTAAACGCACAGTCTGTTTAAAACAATTCGTTTTGAATATTGCATTGTCATTCAGTATTGAGCTATGTTGAAAATTTCAGGAGTCTAGCTCATTGGGAATTGATTTAAATTTAAAATTCGTGGTAATAAATATAACCATAGAAAAATCTTCTACGAACTTTTTGTGCACGTTTTAATAGGGGTTAATAGTAATTGCACGCGAAAGGAATCCGATTGCGCGACGGTTTGTCGCAGTTTAAAATCCTCGGTACAGATTGTATCTGATTCTGTTGGTACGTTGGCTTATTAAAGATAAACGAAGATGCTTCAGATTAGGAAAGTTCCGTGCCTCGACAATACCAACCCGCAAGATCCACGTAGTAGTGGAAACGTGGTTCGTCTTAATAACAACACGGAGCCCGGGGAAACAGTGAGAGATTTCGGGTTTCGAGTTGCGGTAAGGTTCGCCGCAGAGGCAATTCTGCGGTGCTTTTTTTTCTCTCTCCCTCTTCTCCTTGGCAATTCCATTTCTTACGAAAGACGCGAGATAATGGAGAACTACTTAAAGTTAAATAGAGATTTTAAGATTGGGGCGAACTCTAACAGGTGCAACCGGCACAGAGTACGCGACCCACTCTGTTTTAAATAATCACCAACTAATTGGTGATTTTATTTACGTTGTTTCGCTGGTTTGATTTTAGACTCCACTTAACTAGATTGCTGGATTTCATTTGCATAAATAAAATGTGAAGGATTCGATTTAACAAAAATGTATTGAAAATCATGTTTAATGCAGATTATCACTCAACGATCACAAGTTGCGAAAATATTTTCGATCCTGTTCACAAAAGGAAACTCTAGTAACAATGAAAATCTCATTAATGTTCGGTAACACGAAAAATTGAACATCTCATTGGCCGACGAGACACGCACGGCTACGGTTCAGCGGGTTCAGACATTGATCGTGATTTAATCATAGAAACTAGTGAACTTTTCGATGGATTTAATAATTTCTCTGGAGACAGATTTAATGCGTGGTAGAATATTAAAAAGGTTGCTCCATTTGTGACAGGAGATCGATCCGTGTCCCGTAACGAAACGGATCTGAATTCTGTGCGAGAAGATTGCTACCATAAAATTCGAACAGAGAGGGAGAGAGAGAGGAGGGGATGGGTCTCAATAAAGTTAATTTTTTGCCGGTCTCCCAGTGCATCCACGAGAACAAATTTCGTACGTATGCACCAGCATGTTCGGCTCGACTTTCCTGCAGGATCTGTTTTCGATCTGGTCGACGCGACGTATGTCTGCTCGCGCTTACATTTTCCGCGTGACAGCTGCAACACTCAGGAACGTATTTTTCATGAAACTCCGACGAAACTTGCGCGCCTGCAACGACAAATAAATGCGGAACCTTCGGTGTATACTCTGGTCGATAGATACAAATCGACATTCTGCAATGTCTTCAACTTCTCCGCTATTTACACTCTGTTCCTGTCGATCACGCGTTTATCCTTTACATAGGGAACACATGTCACGAGAAACGCGTAGATTGAAGAAAGCCAATGAACCCCTTGCCGTATCATATTCTTTATATGAATTTATAATTTCGGCGCAAGGTTCGATTGATTTAACACAAACAGCAAATGTGAAATTATTTAAACATGTTCTCTTTTTCATGTTCTCTCTTAAACATCTTCTCTTTTTGTTACGCAGCATCCCTAGTAGTACAAAAATATAAGATAAATATTTTTCCAAATATTAGAAAAATATTTTTAAGCCACATTTTTTCATATGAGAAAAATATTGGATCTGAATATTGTATACATGTACAAAAAATATAAATTGAATGTTTAAAATATAAAGAATATAAAGTAAATGTGAATCCAATATTTGAAAAATACAAATTCAATATTTAAATAACATTCAATAAAATTTTCAAATGTAGGAAAAAGTTATAACAAAAATTAGAAACTGTGAATATCTATTACTTTCTGTGCACTGCTTGAGAGAATATTCCATTTTATCTTTCAAAGGACCTTATCACAATTAAGAAATTTTTATATTACATTACACAATTTTATATAATTTCATTAGGAAAAAATATTCTATTTCTAATATTAAAAAAAGATTCATTTTGTATTTAGAAAAAAATATTTTCCTCGTAATATGAAATAGATATTTCCTGCATATTTAAATAGAAATATTTGTTACTTAATATAATATAAATATTGTATGTATGTTTAAATATTAAGAAGAGAGTGAATCTCTTTTTAATATTATATGAATGTGTACATAATATTTTGTGCTACTAGGGATGTAAGTACATTAATTTTGTTGATTCTGTTTATTGACCTGGCTGTGTTTTTAATTTTATTTGCCATATTATAATTCTTTTGCATTTTTTTAGACGCAATATATGTTCTTTATGAAAATGATCCAGATAGGGATCGAAACGTCAAGATACATGTTTAAATAATTGCACATTTGCTGTTTGTGTTAAATTAGATAATAGAAAATAGAACCTGGTGCTAAAATCACAAATTCATATTCACTTTACGATCGAGAAACAAACTTCGCCATGTTCTTTATAGTCACAGAAATTAAAACGTCTTCATCCCCAAAAATATTGTAGAAGAAAACAGAAAATTTATATTTTTGGCAAGGCTACAGAGATTACTTCAGGTGTAAATGACACCCTCCATATTTTCTATATGCTTTTTCAAAGTAATATCGAGTTTGCTTCGTTGCTGAATGAAAGCTGACGTGTAGCATTATTCTATATGATCAATGAAAGTTTTAATATTATTGCACAGTTCGTGACGCAAACGTCTTATTATCGTACTTTTATGTCTACTTAAATGATATGACGCAGGTCCGACAGTGGCAGTAACATTCTAATATCATAAGTCCGATGGTTGAGAAACTATAGTAGTTGTAACTGCAAAATGCTATGGACGGTTTACGAGGCTACAGAAAGCCGCCACTACGAATCATTCTAGTGATTACAGCGCCGAGCTTCGTGCTATTCTTAAAATTAAATAATTTTTATTTCTCGATACAATGTTCACGATTTGACAGTAAGAAAATACACTGCCCAACACATTTCAATTTTTTTCATGTTTCCAAATAATTGTTGGGTGTATCTTATAGAGTTTTTGGCGTTGATTCTGAATCTGCTCTTAATTTTTTCCTACACGCACAGTTTCTGAGAAATTTGAATTTGAAAAAAAGACATATTTTTCGACCTTGAACAAATATTTTGATGTTATTATATAAGATATTGTATTGTTCTTTACAGCGAAAGATTCTGTAGTCTTTTCCGAATCCAGTGATGTGCAATAATGATTAAAGACGAAGGTACACTACTTTTGTACACATTTTTGTGGATATTTTTTAATTTATATAAAAAAAGAAGGGTCCAGCGGAAAATCGAATTACACCACGCGATAGAGTAGACTTTTATCTTGAGAAACCACCCTTTTAACTTTCCAACGTCGACGTTTTTTTCGATATAAGTATTATATAAGTATTCGGTAGACTTTCCCGAATCCAACGATATGCAATAGTAACCCATTACTATTATTTTAAACATTTTTGTTGTTGAACAGTGATATCGATGACATCCACTATATTTCTTGATCTGTACTCTGAACAATGTGCATCGAGTATCTCGTAAACAAATTCTCGACATTCTGAAAGCACATTACAATCAATCGCACGGGGAACGCGTAACATTGCGCCACATATGTTGCTATTTATTCTCGTAATATCCATGTTGAATATTCGCCAAAACGTAATCCCGCTGTGCAGAATCGATTTGTAGTCTCTTTGTTATGGCCACGAAACGCGAAGTTGTCGAGCTATTTTCGAAAAGTTTTATGGAAGTTCCGAAGGAATATCGTCCGGACTTAAGTCACCGATGCTAGGTTCCGGGTGCGCGTAAAACGCACGAGCAATGCGAGAATTTATGGCGAATGTTTATCGGCGAAGTCGATCGTAATCGCAATACGTCGAAGTGCATTGGAATGCAGGTGGATCATTGCGGTAAACATTCTTTCACTATGACTCGGAAGTACAGTGGATCCAAAAAGTATTCCAACGGAAAATATTATCCCAACAAAAACATCCTGTAAACAGGAGCCAAGTTCTCTATGGCCGTAAAAAGTTGTGAGATCAAACAAAATACGGCCAAGTTCGTTAGCTCACAAATACCTCTTACAATACTGAAAAAAGCGTTTGTAAAAATTAGTTTAAAAGAACGCTATTTAATTTTTAAAGAGTTACATGGAGGGCCAAATTATTCACACTTGGCGCGTCCAAAACATCTTTCATGGCCATTGGTTTAGAAAGTAACGTCATTTTTGTAAAGGAAAATGTCACTTCAAATGACCCAAGGAACCTCCCATTTTCGGGAAGTACACGAATTTTGGGAGACCCTGTATAAGGATTTATAAGGATTTGTAACCCTAAGGGGAACCAAATAACGTTATATAATATCCTACAAAAATCGATATAACTTTCGGATGGAAATTGTTCATCTGTAAATCTTATCAAAATAGCCGTATGACCTGGAACTTATGGCCCTTGTTAGGGTATGTATATTAAGTATTGGCTTTATGCACAACTTAAAAATCTAGGCCAGCCCGATAAAGTTGATGTATTTGTGCATGAAGTAAAAATTTCCCAGGGAATTCCTAGCTAATAATATCTTGAACAGGATGTGTAAAGAAAATACTCGGGGAACAAATAATAAAGTGTTAGTGACCGGATAAAACGAATAAACGGATTTAGATCTTTAAAATTGCAAAGTTATCGAAAATTTCAAAAGTTAGATCAATAGTATAGTATTTAATGTCGATCATATATATTCAATGCCCGATTATACCCTAAAATAAAACTGAATTGCTAAATCCATTCGTTCACTATCACGGAAAACTTTATGAAAGTCTTAATAGCTCCGCGACTGCCATAAATCACGAGGTTACGTGACTTCCGAACATTTCGAGCAACAGTAATATATTTAAGATGTACAATCTTCACGAGAGCTGAATTAATCATTTTTTTAATTCGCTAGGGATTAACGGAAAAATGCCTGGCAAAAGATGAATTGAATTTATTCGGTATCGCCTAATGCCTGTATATCACGTGTGTCACATGTGTGCGACACAAATGTTTTTCACGGATAGTCTTTCCCACAAGAAACCAGAAAATTAGCGTTCGAATGTACAAGAAAATTTAACTTGCTCAACATTCCACCTTCTTGGTGGCCAAAGAATTGAATGGAATAGTAATTTCATATCAAAGATAATATTTGAATTATTATATTGTCTTAACGTTAAACACTGTGAAAGTGTTGTATCTCATTAAAGTTTTAATTACTAGCAAATTTTATTCTTTAGTATCGACATGCAAAAAGTTCCGCTTCACCCAACGACAAATAAATGAAAAAATACAAAGACAACCTACTACAATATTTCAGTTTTAAGACATAATAAATTGACAATAAATTACTTGTTAAAGATGAGACTATTTCTTCGTCGTTTTATATATATTTTTTAAAAATCGGAACTTATGAATTATTTAATGAATTAAATCTTCTGGTGAAGCTGATTTTCGTCTGACATGTTATAAGAATAGTCGTTAGCGTGCGCGAAGTATATTGTGACAAATCAGTGTGACGGATCGGATTCATGCGATGCATGAGCCACCCTGTATACGTGTGTACATATATCGATTCGAACCACAGGGTGAAGGGACGCCGCCGGGCGCCATGGCGCCCTCTTTCCAACCCCTCCAGACAACAACGGTCGAATATAGCTCGGCCGATATGGGAGCTAATGAACCAATTACGCGTAATAGGGCCGCCGCCTTCGAGGAACAACTGTCTCGGTTTTCTTGGTTCCTTCAAAGACCTTCATCATTCAAATAATGCCCTCAATTATGGCCACTGTTTTGCACTTAATCGGCTTCTCGGGGTGCATCCGCGCTCCCACCGCTTTCACCGAATTTGTTTTTTGCAACCTCTCGAACCAAGTCTATCTCCGCAAACGTCGCCGTGAACTACAATGCCGAGGCATTGTGACGAAACCGTTTGTCACTCACAATTAACCCGTTACGCCGCATGCGATAGAATAATAAATAAGGCAACATTTATACAGGATGTCCTAGCCAAATGAGACCATCTCAATATTTCCATCGTTCTTTCAATGAACGAATATCCCGAGAAATAATTTTTCTGCTTCCTTCCAAGATCAATGATAGTAAGGGGTGCTAATTGCTCCCTTCCCTCCCAGTTTTATATTTGTTCCTGAAACCTGATTCGCAACTTAAAGCCATTTGAATTTTTGCCTATTTCGGTAAACCGACGAGGATACATGTGCTAAAAGGTGGAAGTAAAATAAATGTATCTCGCGGGAATCGTTTGGAATCACTGATTTGCTAACATTGCGATGTCAACGGGTAACAAATGGAACAATCTCTTTTCATTATATGCAAAAATCGCAGGCATATTCTTTTTCCTCGCGTGATATACTCTCATTGGATCGGAAAGAACAGAAGAATGGTTAAATTACGATCGCCAATGAATTGCGAAAAGAAGGCTGATCGAAACAAATATAAATATGTCAATAAACCTGCTTTTCCTTACAATTTTGTTCCGTGCCGGATTAGCCTAGTGCCGGGCCTGTAACGAATGTTACCAGGGGCTCTCGGTTTTGTACGATAATATAATAAAACATGATGAATGACCTTTTTTTAATCAAAAATTATTTGGGAACGGTATCAACCTTTGGGTCTCGTGCAAATCACCGACACAAATTTGCCCAACACAATTTTCACCGACAACTATTTTAGCCGACAACGCCTTTAACCAACAACGATGTTGGCCGACAACAAATCTAAAATCGTTATCTGTTGAAGGCGGAGTCGGCCAAAGTAGTTGTCGGCCAAAGTAGTCGCGGTGAAAGTAGTTGTTGGTCAAATTCGTAGTCGGAAAAATTCGTTGTCCGTCAAATTCGTTGTCCGTCAAATTCATTGTCCGTCAAATTCATTGTCCGTCAAATTCGTTGTCGGTCAAATTCGTTGTCGGTCAAATTCGTTGTCGGTCAAATTCGTTGTCGATCAAATTCATAGTCGGAAAAATTCGTCATCGATCAAATTCGTTTTCGGCCAAAGTAGTCGCGGTGAAAGTAGTTGTCGGTCAAATAAATTCGTAGTCGGAAAAATTCGTCGTCGATCAAATTCGTTTTCGGCCAAAGTAGTTGTCGGTCAAAGTAGTTATCGGTCAAAGTAGTTGTCGGTCAAAGTAATTGTCGGTCAAATCTGGAGTCGGTGAAAACCATGTCGGGGAAATTTTTATCGTTGATTTCCATAGAACCCACCAAAGTTTAGGTCAATTTTCTACTGAATGCGCGGGGCCCCCAGAATTCCAGAGTCTATAGAATTTTCAACTCCTGCTACTCGGGCTTAATCCGGACTGATTTTGTTTAAAAATGACAAATAACTGTGCAAAATCTCGAAAGTCGAGTAAAACGATGTGAGAGATGCTAGTGAACGTCGAATCGGAACAACATCCTTTCAAGTGGCGAACGGTAATTGGTTGGCGAAACAGCGTCGGGCTAGAGCGGTTCGAATACGAGTATTGCTCATTTTCACGGACAACGAAATCCTTTTTTTCGCGAGAGGCTTATGCTCCGTTGCGTCGCAGTTTTAATTAGCACGTCGTTCCGTTGCAAAAAGCCTTGACGTTAGCCGGCGAACGAGCCGAATCGGAAAAAGGGGGAGAAAGTTTTATTCGACGGCGAATAAAAAGCAGAATAAATTATTCCACTAGGAAAGAAGCTCCTGTCGCATGAAATGCGGGTTTATTAATTTCTCCTGTTCGAATATTGTTATGTGCCGGGCCCGTTATCGCGCAATAATGGGATCCTCGACGAAGAAACACTGAATTTAACGTGCCTGAATTAATCCCTCCCCCGTGCGGCCATTGTTGAGCAGCATTTCACAGGAGATCCATTGTCGGAGGTAATGAGAATTAGATCGATCATTGTTTTTTCGTGTGTATACATCGACGCTGCGTCAAATCAGCGCCCGTTGACGAACAGAGATAGTACTCGTGGGTTATTTAGTATAATTGAGGCTTCGCGACGGCGACGTTCTAACAGAGTTTATTGTCCTCTCGGCATTTATATCAGAGAATCCAGTCGATTCTCTGCCAAGGGCAGCTTGCAGATACAATTTAACACTGGCTTTAAGGGTTCTAACATTTTTCATTTACGAATACCAAGACTGTACAAATGCACCCTTCAGGAATGAAGGTGAATGACCTCTCCATAAATCGTTTAGAGGCATAGTTATTTTTCAAAGTCTATTTAATATAAAATATCAAGGAATAAAATAAGAATAAAATTTTTAAAAGTATACTTGTAGCTGGTGAATAAAAAAATATATCTTTAACTTTTTCAAGTTTCACTTTTATAATAAATAAAATCAACTTGCAGTAACCATGTCCCCTCTATTGGCAAAATAAAAAATCTTTTCTCTGCGGTTATCTTCATATGCGAGAAAATATTAGATTTATTACATTTTATACCCCTTAATTTAAATTCGTCGAGAAGAGTTTTATTTGATTATGCAGTCAATTCTAACTCGACAGAAGAGTTCTAAAAAGCGAGCAAAAATCCGTCGATTTCTGCAGCTCGTTATAAAATGAATAAGCTTCTCGAGTTTGCTATGACTATCTTGGTGATAATATGATAATCTCATTAATCGCGATATTCCTGTTCGAGGGACCATGCCCAAACGCCATGTCCTCGAGGATTTTCGACTTTCCAGCCCGAAAACTTTCCTAGTGGGTTAAGCTGGTATCTCGGAGCGTCGATTGAAGTTGAAAAGAGTTACGAACTACCGAGGAGGAGTTCTCGACTTTCCTAATGGATGATTCTATCTCGATTTACGATCGTGTTCTATCGTTTTGGGCCGTGTATGATTCGTCACGGTGTCGCGGAAACTATTTATTTCTCTCGCAAACAATTATTTCTTTTGAAACTCTTTAACACAGCTCCGCTAACTTTCTTCTTCTTAATTCGTCTTGAAACGTACTTCTTTTATTTATTTTATTATATAAACCTCTGAAAAATATATATATGTAAGCTTTGTGTACAGCTCGGTGAGTCATATATGCTCGAGAGAGGGCAGGACTAGACAGTTTAGAAAAGTAAACAGATACACATACAGAGTGACAGTTAAATGCACAATTAATTGATAGTTGATTTTGATAATTCGTGAGTAAACGAACAAATAAAAAAATACCTTTAAATATAACAATCTATAAGCACAAGTGTTGTACAAACCTTGTGCTGAGATAATATAGGGAAGCACAAACATTTAATTGTTGATTCTCTATATTTTTAGGTTAGTACAACAAATGGGCGGCATATAATAATTATTTATTATGTAATTGATAATAAAACTCTATATTTTTAGACGAATCAACCTTGTGTTTTTTGCTTCAGAAAGGAACCATATTATATGTATAAATATAAAAATATATATATAAATTACTTTGAGAAAATGTGTGATCAAGCTGGAACAAATGTAAAGTAATATACTAATAGCTGCTATCTTTCGAAAAAAGACGGTTTGACTGGTTCAATTCTGCTCCTCGCCTTTATCTACAGATATAGAAATATTTTTCGACAAATCTGTTTCGTCACACCTCGGATGTGAGCAGAATAAAACCCGTGTTTGCTAGATGGAGATTGAAATCTTCTGCACGAGTGTAATTAGGCATTATAGGGTTAGGGACTAATGTGATATCGGTTTCCCGTAATGAAATGGCTTCGATGAGGGTGGGGTGGGTCAGAATAAGTGCGTGGGGTTAGCCAGAATAAGATAGACGTGACTAAGGGATGTTCCGGTATCTGCTGCGAAAATCCAAGCCAATTAATAAGGTGGTCATTCGATACCAATACTGAATAGCGACAGTGCAATCGTAAGCGATCCTACCACTGAGTGCCTCTACTACACCATTCTAATCGCAATCGAACGTACCGATCATCTCGATTTCAAAATTAATTGAACTAATATAAATATTCCCGCGGTACGACTCCTCGTTTCTGTTGGAATTAAGAGCCTTCGTAACGAGTCATTTCTACGTATTTAATGTCCACCAAGTCCGATTCTGTATACATTAGCCGGCATATCCAGTAACTTGGCAGCGATAACAATGGCCCTTTGTTCTTCCACCTATAGTTGTCTGGTTTTACCGGAGCTACTTACGGCACAAAGCTGGACAAAAAGGATAGTATTATCGGTAATGTCCGCTGCAAGCGCAAATTACTTTGTACGAAACGCTCGAATGTGTGCCGGCATTTTGGCGAAATGTCTGCATACGGTCTCAGGAACGGTAATCTGATTTTCGAGCGCGTGAAACGGTCGAATTGCATTTAGGCTAAACGTTTGTTTCGTGTATAGAAAAGAAATGTGGATGGATCACAAAATTGCGAATCTTTGTCTATATAATAAAAATGAAATGCTATTCGTTGGTCACGACATCACGTGAGAACGACTGGGCTAATTTGGCTATTTTTTTTTAATGTTCGTTGTAGTCCGAATAAGGTTTATACGGAAAGAGAAATTGGAGAAGTTGCCTGGAAAAATAGAAAATTTGGGAGAAATGAAAGTGCTTTCTTCTTTGGGATTTTTCTATGAATTCAATACCATAACTCACAATAGGAACGACGGATATGCCTAATTCTTTTTTTTGTTTTGTTCTTTACGGCCCTGGATAAATTTTCAGGAAAAAAATTCGAGACAATTACGAAGGAAAAGTCGTAAAATTCGGGAAAACAACAAAAATCATAATTTATTGAAATTTGAACAGGACAACGTCTGTCGGGTCAGCTAGTGCGAAGTAAATATTTAAATAAAAATAAATTTTTAAAAATACCACGTTTTTAAAAACGGACTAGAAAGTATAAAATAATTTTTTCTAGTGCCATACAGATTCCTAACCTCGTACCTTCCTAACATCTATCTCTTATCAATGATCTTGATAAGTTCGTCGCTGTAAATACAAGTATCCAGTAATAGTAAATTTTTACTTGGACAGTTCGGAATTTACGTCACTAATGACGCCGTATTAATACCGCAAAGCGAGATACTAACCCCGAAGAAACGGCCAAAAACGTTTGCCATATTTATACTCGGAAGATAAACGGAAGAAGCACTCAAACTCCCGTTTCCGCAAAAGACGAACTAATTACTCTTTGATCGGCTTAATTCACTTCTACGTGAAAGAACCAGAAAACGTTCTACCTCGGCCCGCGTCTCAAAATCCCCCTGGATGCTTCTCAGAAGAAGTAACCTTAAGAATGTCTCCTTCCATTCCGCGGAGCTTCATTTAATTGGGCTCAGGAGCGAAGACAAAAATACTTAATGACGAGCGAATATCGCGGAACGAGATCGGTAACTTGAGAGCTCCAATGCGAACGCGTGCATTTTCACCTTAATGCGGAAGAGCGATGTAGGTGTACCGATGGGAAATCAATGGCACCAATGTTTGATCGAAATAGCGAATGCGGTTGTTCAATGAATTATCTGGCAACGTATTAAAAACGAGAAATAGTATTTTATCAGGTGGAGAGATCGATTCATTTCGATTCCTGGTAAGAAAGTCGTAAAAATTAATTAGAGATTTTAGTTTTTTTCTAAATTGGACGAACGTGTTCGAAAATGAGATTACGAATGAAACACGAGGAATAACGAATGAAAGGAATAACAGAATTTATAAAAACCGATGTATTACCTGCGTTTTGACGAGAAATAGTATTTTATCAGGTGGAGAGATCAATGCATTTCGATTCCTGGTAAGAAAGTCGTTAAAAATTAATTACAAATTGTAACTTTTTTTCTAAATTGGACACACGTGTTCGAAAATGAGATTACGAATGAAACACGAGGAATAACAAATGAAAAGAATAAGAGAATTTCGAAACATCGATGCATTACCTGTGGTTTGACAAGAAGGGACAATTTCTTGTTCCGTGAAATATGGTATTTCATAGCGGGTCTCCAATAGAATTACGAAACAACGTCAAAGAGAATGTATTTCGTCTTCCTCTCCGACCGTCGCGTCGCCATATATCATGCGATTTTTCACGGGGCGACTTAAGGAGGCTGTTTCGAATGGCTGAAGCGAAAAATCACGTGCTCGTTGCGTTCTCTTTTACGAGTGCCGGGGCTTGCATCGTGCAAGGGCCAACGCGAAATTGGAATTGCAAAGCAGAGGACTTTTTGTCCGATGAAACTTGTTTTTATCATCCTGCGTTTCTTTCCAGCTTCCGCTGACGTCCCCACCTCCACGGATACTCGCGAGTGTAGCAGAGGGTAAATAAAAATCCTAGTAAAAAAAAAGAAAACAGAAGCACAGAGAAAATAAATGGTCCTTATCATCCCTCCCAGTTGATATCGTTCCAAGGCTGATTGCAGACCGCGCAGCTGTCGCTGATAAAATTGTCGCTTTGGATGGTTTAATCGCCACCAAAAGCAATGCACTGCATTGATTATCGTTGTATTCGTTCATAAAATAGTGGTAACGTGCCGATATATATAAAAACTTGAGGACCAAGATGTCACTCATATACAGATGCTAGTTGAAAAAAGAAAAATTGAAAAGACGATGTTGAAAATTGTTGAAGAGTTTGTTGTGTTTTAAGTAAGACAAGAGATTAATAATTACAATGTAAAATGTAGAATGATATATATGATTATAGATATATATGATGAAAATACAGAATGATATATATGATTATAGAAAATTTAGAATATAGAATGTAAATAAAATTTGACGTTTAAGTAAGTCAAGAGATTAATAATTACGATGTAAAATATAAAATGATATACATGATTATAGATATATATGATTGATAGATAGATATGATGAAAATACAGAATTATATATATTGTTATAGAAAACATAGAATATAGTATGTAAATAAAATTTGAAGTTTAAGTGAGGCAAGAGATTAATAATTATAATGTAAAATGTAGAATGATATATGTGATTATAGATATATATGATGAAAATACAGAATGATATATATGATTATAGAAAACATAGAATATAGAATGTAAATAAAATTTGAAGTTTAAGTAAGGCAAGAGATTAATAATTACAATGTAAAATGTAGAATGATATATATGATTGATAGATAGATATGATGAAAATATAGAATATAGAATGTAAATAAAATTTGGTCGATACCGTTCCCAGATATTTTTGCTAAAAAGAGGTTATTCGTCGTGCTTTATTATATTATTGTGCAACATCTAGATCCTCTGGTACCATTTGCTACGGGCCCGCGTTGGCTTAATCTGGCACTGATCGGCAATAATAGAGAAGCGTATTCTGAAATTCTCGATATGATTTTACCGTCTTACATTTCACGTACTCGTCTTGGGCTAACAAACGTGACTGCTCCTGGCACAATAACGAGCTCTTTCGCCGGCGAACCACGTGATCACGTCGTACTTGATCCATTAATTAAACTACTCGAATCGGCCGTAAGCAGACGTATGAAATAATTCATCGACGGTTGCATGGTTACCACGATCGGATAATCCTTCATTCGGAAATTTCTGGAGCACTCGCAGAATGCTGCACCTGCTTTTGATTCCAGGAAATTCCTGGTCCGCGAGACTATTGTACCCGGAGTGTATTCCTACTGAATATTCTATATGCGATCAGGGACAACCATGGCAGATGCAAACCGATCGCATTTACATGGTAACGATAATCTAACCTCGGCATGGAATCCCCTAGTTAAATTCACAATTAGATCGTTCAATGGTTACCGTAACGACGGCTCTGATCGCCGTTAATTATCTATCAAAAACGGTAGCTAAGCGTGCGCAAAAGAGTTCCGTTATCTTAAGCTCGAGCTTAAATACATATTCGCGTGAATTTCTGCTGCGACGTTGCAAATAATGATTTCATCGTGATACACGTTAAATAAATATTATTAGATCTTCGTTAATATTTCTTTTGCTTTACAACGAAGTCGTCCAGAAAAATTGTACCTTACAGAAATAATGAAAAGTAAATTACAGAATGCCTTTAAATTAATAAAAAAAAAATACCTAATAAATAAATTATAGTCCAGAAAAATTGTACGTTACAGAAATAATGCAAAGTAAATTACAGAATGCTTTTAAATTAATAAAAAAAAACTTAATCACCTAATTATAGAATGCCTTTAAATTAATAAAAAAATTACCTAATAAATAAATTATCGTCCAGAAAAATTGTACGTTACAGAAATAATGCAAAGTAAATTAGAGAATGGCTTTAAATTAATAAAAAAAACCTTTAAGTCGTCACTACATATCCGGGTAACTGGTAGCTTTACCGTATACCTCGAAAATTGTATTTCGGCGAGCTTTCCAGGAAAAGGGACCACCGTGGGACGCGACTCGATGGATTGGGGGGTAGACGATCGAAAGCATCGAAACGAGCCGATCGTGTAGAGCCCCATGGTGGGTAAAACTTAACACATTTACCGGATCCGGTGACGTATCCGGGGATACGGGTTGACGTCACTGCGTGAAAATGGGCCACGGCCTCGTAAGCCCACCACCCGGCCACCCACCTATCCTCCTCGTTTCGCCTCTTCAACCCCCCTCGATACACGTCATCCTTCGTCCTGTTATTCGCTGCGGGATCCTGGAACGGTGGTCCGCGACGGGTACCCGAGTACCCGGAGAGTACCGGATACCCATGCAATTGTATCTTTCGGTGGGAAGATCGACCGGATTGAATTACCCTTCGCTCGCGCGGAAATTAATGTCCCCGACGCGACGCGGCTAGAGATTGTTCCGTTCCGCGTGCCGCTATTCGAAGAATTTCGCGAGCTTGTAAATCATGTCTACCGGGACCACGATTTCGCCGATGCAACACAACGGACAAAACTGCACTGGCGAACACCGAGCCATTGTTTCTGGGTCGCAGCGCGTAAGCAAAAGAAATTAACACGATCGCCGTCGCGCTGGACGTCACTTACTTGGTTGAACGCGATAATGGAAACGCTGCTCGCGTGGCGCACTGTGCTCCCGAATCGCCAAAACGTGGCCAAGAAAATGAATTTTTCATTTCAAGCCACGCCAACAGTTTGCAAAAATGCCCAACGGCTGGCCAAACATTGGAAACTATAGAAAAACACTAACGAATTTTCTTTATTTTAAGAAAGGTTAATTAACCGCGATAAAACGAAACAGCTTTTGCCAACATCAATCAAGTTTAGTGTTTGGAACATTGATGAACAGTTTACAAAAATGCCCAAAGGCTGGCCAAACATTAGAAACTCTAGAAAAACACTAACGAATTTTCTTTATTTTAAGGAAGGTTTATTTAATTTAATATTATATTAATATTTCAAAAACAGCTTTTATCAACAGTGCCTAACGATGTTAATAACAACGAATGGATTTTATATCAATCAAGTTTAGTGTTTGGAACATTGATGAACAGTTTACAAAAATGCCCAAAGGCTGGCCAAACATTAGAAACTCTAGAAAAACACTAACGAATTTTCTTTATTTTAAGGAAGGTTTATTTAATTTAATATTATATTAATATTTCAAAAACAGCTTTTATCAACAGTGCCTAACGATGTTAATAACAACGAATGGATTTTATATCAATCAAGTTTAATGTTTGGAACATTGATGAACAGTTTGCAAAAATGCCCAAAGGCTGGCCAAACATTAGAAACTCTAGAAAAACACTAACGAATTTTCTTTATTTTAAGGAAGGTTTATTTAATTTAATATTAGATTAATATTTCAGAAACAGCTTTTGTCAACAGTGCCTAACAAAGTTAAGAACAACGAATGAATTTTATATCAATCAAGTTTAGTATTTCGATCAGCGATGAACAATGTTCCCTAAACTTCAAGGTAAATATTTATCTGTTAGATTCCACTGATTGTTCGACTCGAGAAAATGAATCGCTAAACGCCCACGTTGCTACAACGAAATAAATAGCTCGAAGAACACGGAGGCGGAGGATAACGATTGTTATTTCAAGTATCCGGTATGCGGGTTGCATCGTTCCATAAAATTTTCCGCTATTTACCATTACGGCTAGATCCACTGATCGTATTTCGAAGTTATACCACGCCGCGCACTCGAAGCTTGTTTCCTAAGTGTATTTATTTAACTTCCCCGTTCGAAATTTTTTTCGTCTCTCGTTTCGTGTTTCATGGTTAACCCCTTGCGGCACGATCGTTTTTTTTTCACGGCTACAGTGATTAGAACTTTTTCGCCCTCAGTAATTTCGTCAATATGCCGAGGTAATGGAGAGGAATGTCGACAAATATGTACTACGCAGTTGTAGGCCATATAAAAAAATGTAAACTTACCTTTATCGACTGTTTTTACCGGAAGAAGTTTGAAGAGCCCTTCGTAGTGTGCGATTTTATTTTATCAAATATTTCTGGTCAGCGGATATTTTCGAAACTATAAGTTTCACAGAAATATTTGCTGAAATAAAATTGCACACTACGAAGGGGTCCATCTGGTGACGATAATAGTTTTTTTGCAGGTGAAGGTTCTTCGGACATTTGTATATCGCCTCCATTTTTTAAAAAATAGAATCTTCTATTTTTTATACCATAGATTGATAAAGCATCAAATTTTGATTAGACAATTGTTGACCTTCATATTTCCTAAACCTAAAAGTCTATAGATTCATGATACAGAAAGTAGGTGTTTCCATTTAAAAAAATCAAGGTGACCTTGAAATGTTCACTATTCCTCCACCCTCGTAGAAAATATTTCTGTCACGACATGTCCCCCTCTGTACCGTGCAAATGTTTTGATAACATTTTTCCATATTATCACAAATAACGGAGATATTCAAGGTAGACATAGTTGTTACCCCACCCTGTATATTAACAATATTTGAAAATCAGCTAGTGCTAATTTTATTAACCTTCAATTACTCTTATTATTGAAATTGCAAAATATGATGGAAAACCTTATATCCAATGTTCCACGTAACAATACTAATCCCTCATTATTAAATGCTTAATCACTAAACAAAATATTACTGTCAAAGAAATTCCTTTCCTTATTGTCTTCGGACGTCAATGTTTATTTAGTTAACGTCTTGGCTATTGTGCAAGGGTTGCAGGTCGATTGAATCATTCCTAATTTATGTACGAATGCGAACAAAGCCGGAGACACTCGAAAAACGTTTTCAGTTTGTCGAGGTTTAACGGTGACGGTCTTCTACATAGTGATTACTATGTTCCTAGTGGAAATTCCCCGAAGCAATCACGTATGAATATTGCCAGGGCGCTATCGAGGTATCGTCGAACGATGTAACGTAATCATTACAGGCTCTCGAATAACTTTGCTTTGACCGATGTAATTCAATTCTGCCGGGTTCCGCGCGCAATAGTGCGCATGCATGCACGGCTTAATTCATGAAAATACTTTTCCCCGATACCAGCCGGAATCGGCGCGTTAAACAATATTTTTCAAACATTTTCGGTTGATCAATTGCAATCGGGAAGTTTATTCGAAACGCACGCACAGAGAAATTTCCATTACCAATTAGGTCGTGCTATCCAGCGAATAGACGAAGAAATAACATTAACGATGCCCTCTTCCCGTTGAAAATACAGCCATTTCTATTGTCAGTTTATAGAATTCTCACTGAAGCTCTGCGCACTCGACTAACATAAATTTTCCCTATTCTCGCAGAGATTACTGCGAAACTTCATACTACGTTTTCGATGTATTTTTCACCGTGGAATCGCTTCCTTCTCGATGGCACTGCTCATGACTGAACAATCTGTGTATTTGGAACAAACGGCATCGACGACAGTAATTGTCCACACGGAACAATAGGTAGTCTCGATACTTAAACTCGGGCGGTTCATTCAATGCACGAATGATTCGATTTAAAATCAACGACCGATAGTCTGTTGTTCCGTGCAGGGCCTACGTACTATGTATTATTTTATTTTCGTAACGTGTATCTAAACCCGGCCGAACACGATTCGTTTAACTAACGCGGCATATTTTTCAATTTCGTTTTTTGTTTGGAAGCGTGCCGAGCATTCCATACATCGTGACGTCACTAATTTAGAGACAACAAGACACGTACCAGTATTGTATGCATATAAGTCCCCAGCACGGGTCTGCCGAACGTAGAGAAGGACAGCCTAATTTAGTAAATATAGTTAATCCATATTTCTAACTTCTTTATTTTTCATTATTTTTTTTATGGGACTTCGATGACCATATTTGTGGCATTTTTCTAATCAAAATCATAACAAATATGATATAATTCCGATGATATTTACTTGTGTAATAGACAATTCAAGTTTCGCCCGCAAGGAAGGCCTTTTTCCTATACGCTATCCTTCCTCGCGCCCGAAACTTGAATTGTCTATTATACAACTGAATATCATAGGAATTATATCATATTTGGACAGTATTCCTTGACTTTTGCCGAATGTGGAGAAGGAGAAATGTAAACATGTAGCTAATCGAAATTTCTAACTTCTTCATTTTTCATTATTTTTTTTATGAGACATCGATGACCATATTTGTGGCATTTTTTAAATCAAAATCATACCAATTATGATATAATTCCGATGATATTTACTTGTGTAATAGACAATTAAAGTTTCGGGCGCGAGAAAGGTTAACGTATGGGAAAAAGAGGCCTTACTTGTGTCTGAAACTTTAGTTGTCTATTACACAACTAAATATCATCGGAATTATATCATATTTGGTATGATTTTTATTAGAAAAATGTCACAAATGTGGTCATCGAAGTCCCATTAAGAAATAATGGAAAATAAAAAAGTTAGAAATTCCGACTCCAATTCCGACTTCACGGCCCCTCAAGGGGGTACACCCCATAGTGGTGGGGATAGATCTGGGACATTTACAGGTCAGACTTTTGGAATATTTATGGATGAAATACTGTATTTGCTGTATTACATCAATTCATGGCCCATCTAATCACTTAATTATAACTAGAGTTGGTCAATATTTTTATCAAAATAAAATTCTGAGAAGTTATTTTATTCATGTTTATTTAGAACATAGAAATTAATTGCTAAAACATAACTTGCAAGACGTCGCTACAACCAATGTCATCTCAGCAATAGAAAAATAAAAATGGGCAAAGATGGAGTAATTGATTCTCGGAATACGTATGTAACGATTTCAAATAACAATATGCGCGAAATTAATTTACCCGAATTTGCGTTGTAGATAAGATCGTCATCGTAACAAATGCATGACACTGCGAACATATTCACACAGTGGTTAATATTAATGAAGGAATTAATCCGATAATGCAATTTAATCATATTTTTAAATAATTCAATGGCGAATCGAAATTACCGTTGTTACCACGCTTGTGCAGAATTACCTCGAAGCATTCGAGTTTAGATCAAATTGTATAATCTAATTGTAACGTGGTTGAAGCCGCTTAATTATACAGGCAATTCCGGGGAGAACGAAAGTTATTTTTCCGAAACAAGCTATACCTATCGGACAAAGTCTAACTAAAAATATAGGAAGAAAAAAGTTCTGATCAAAATAAACTTTTTATTCATTTTCTAATTAATCTTATAGTTTTGTCGAAGGGTGTTATAAATGAAAATTTTAATGTTGATCCCACTGATTCATTTCAATCAACAAAAGTTGACTCAAATCTGACTTTCACGAGCAATATAAATCCGTTCTATGGATCGCTTGTAAGCATCTGCAAACAAGCTATTTCACGTTCGCGACGATTACGTGCTGGAATTATACGGGACACTGACCGAAATATAACCCTCCGGCGGAATCACTTCCGCTATGCGAAATCGACTAAAAATCTATAATTTCATTTCCACGCGATTCCAGATCGCTCAATAATCACGAGCGCGGAATTTAACGTGTTCCGGTCATAATTGATGAAGAAAATTTCGAACAGTTCCGAGGCTTCATGGACCGAAATAAAAAGTCCCGTTCAATTTATGCTTTTTTCATAAGCTTCGAACTTTCCACGCGGAAATTGCTCCCGGCAGAATGATTCAAAATAATCGTAAAATATCATCTGTTCGTTTCTCGCGTAATTCCAACGGCTTGGTCGTAGCGGGGACAAACCCACGTGACGTGATTAAAGTCGTTAAACGATCTAGGTTTGCTCACTTTATACCCGCCTGCATATTTCATTTAAACATATTTTCTCTTTAAATCTCTCGCTCGCGGGATTTGATGCGCATCAGTATAGAGTATTCTGGTTTACAACTTTCAAAAAGTCAATTTCTTTTTAACTAAATAAGAATTTGTTTGAATTCGTGAAATTAATTTAGTTAGATTAATCATCTTTTCATACACAATGTAAATTCACTGAACTTACTCAATATAATTAACACAAGTTTTCATAGGACCCCCCAAAAATGTAGTACTTGAGTGAAAGGCGTGAAATTAATTTAGTTAGATTAATTCATTTTTCATACACAGTGTAAATTCACTAAACCTATTCAATATAATTAACACAAGTTTTCATGAATCCTGTAATATATAGGACGTCCCAAAAATGTTGTACTTGCGTGAAAGGCGTGAAATTAATTTAGTTAGATTAATTCATTTTTCATACACAATATAAATTCACTGAACCTATTCAATATAATTAACACAAGTTTTCATGAACCAGTAATATATAGGACGTCCCAAAAATGATGTACTTGCGTGAAAGGAGTGAAATTAATTTAGTTAGATTAATTCATCTTTTCATACACAATGTAAATTCACTGAACCTATTCAATATAATTAACACAAGTTTTCATGAATCCTGTAATATATAGGACGTCCCAAAAATGTTGTACTTGCGTGAAAGGCGTGAAATTAATTTAGTTAGATTAATTCATCTTTTCATACACAATGTAAATTCACTGAATCTATTCAATATAATTAACACAAGTTTTCTTAAACCCTGTAATATATAGGAGGTCCCAAAAATGTTGTACTTGCGTGAAAGGCGTAGTTCCCGTGGTAATTTCTATGATTGATGATAATGATGTAGTTATTAGCATTAATGAGACAGTTTCAGAAGCGATCTGATCTAACAAAAGATCATTTGATATTCTAATTGGATTAATATGAGAGATATGAAAAACTGTGTAGTAGCAGTAACGATACGGTTTGAAAAAATGGCGTCGTATAACAAAGGGGGACTGTAAGTGAAAGCGAATCAAAAGCAAACACGTTGTAATGCACGAAGGCCTTAGTTCGCCAGTCCATTTACTGTATCTCTGAAAAATTGCCGTTGGTTTATTCGCTTTATCAGATCTCTCATGCGAGCTAGTTGTTTTATCAGTCATGCTTTAAGCCCTAGTAAAACTCGCTCACACTGGGAATTATATAGTGCGCGAACAGTCGTGTTGTAGATTGTGACTGTCTCGTTTAGATGGATGCTAGGTGAGAGATCTGTGTCTCATATTATTAATTTCAACAGGCATGCAGCTTAAGGATGTTCTCGAGGTGACATGGGAGACGAAAGTACAAGAAATTCGAAATCCATCAATATATTGGCAATGAAAGCCATTCATAGGTATATTTTGCATTAAAAATAGATTCATTTAAAAAGCTTTCGTTTAGTTAGTGAATTTCTTGTTATATTTATTTTTTAATCAAATTGCCTTCAAATTATAAAATGTTGTGAGTAACTTTTGCAAATGATTGTACCCCCTGATTTCAACTACAAGTTAATAAATTTTTAATATTCAATATACATATAATTACGCAATAAAAAGTTAAAAGTAAATATTTAAATAGATTAAAAATACCTCAGAATGCAATATTCATGGTTATTACTGAAAATAAACATGTAAATTTACGTAAAATTATGTTCTGATAATAAGAAAAGAATATAATTTTTTGCTCTGTAACTGTTTAGTGAATTCTAATAAATTTTGAACATAATTAATTATTTTATAATAAATTTGAAGTAGAATTTTATGAAGTCTCCATAAGAAGACGTGTTAAAATAAGCATACTTTAAGTTGCTATAAATATTAAACGGTGCAGTGAATCGAACCCAAATTTTGTTAATTGCATTAATTTAGTAAGAATTATATCTTGTCAAGAATATCCAGAACATCCTTAAGTGTTCGTCCATTGGACATGTAACTCTAATTCCACGAGGAAGCCGTGAATAATCTTCGATGGTCGATTTCGTTTTCGATCGGAGGCGAGCGTCATAAATGGTGGGACACGAAACGTCGCCATTTCTTAATCCGATCTCATCGACGGGAATCCGCGGATTAGAAGGGCGAAGCAACGCGTGGAAGATGGGGCTCGATGGTGTGATAACATAGCCGCATTGCGGCACACAACCACCATGCCTGGAGAGAGCTCGCAACGTTCCCCGAAGCGGACGGACAAATTCCTCCTTGCTCCCCGCACTTTCGACGCACCACCCCCGTTCTCATTCGACCATCGTCGTTATCATTTGACCACTTTCGCGTCGCAATTCTATTGACACGCTATACGTTCGTTGAATGCGTTCCGCACACAGATCAACAGTCGATTGAAAAAGATTCGAGTCGACCAAAATGTCCGGTTTGTTTTCCACGTGCTTCAACTGTTTTCACCCCTTAACCTTTTAGGCCCTCTGTCCACGGAGCGTAGCGTCATCGTCGCGTAATCTAGGTGCACGGTAGTGCACCAGCCAAGTTCTCGCACTACCTCCCTTTTACACGAAACAACTTGGCCGTTTTTTAGAGGCTTGTAACTCGGAACTGGAGACAGATGGAGAGATGTAATTTCGTACACTTGTTAAGTGCTATCATGTCTCAATATTGGCAAAACATTAATCTTCCAACATTAGTAGGTTCCGAGATATAGGACCACAAAAATCGCTTTTGTCACTGACTGACTGACTTACAGATCATCAAAACCTTTTGGGTACTTCCCATTGACCTATAAGCTTGAAATTTGGAACATAGGTCCTTCATAACACACAACCAAAGGAATAATTATCAAAGTTTGAAATTTTACTTTTTTTTTATTTTTAAAAAAATTTTTTTCTTTTTAAATTGAATTTAACCATGAACTCTTGTACAAATTAGAACTTGTAAAACCAAAGTTTGAAATAATGAACTTTGAAATTTTACACCTTAAAAAAGGGTAACCTAAGTGGTGGGGATGGTCAGCCGAGCTAGTCTTAAAAAATGGCTGTATCTCGGGAACGGTGCTTCCTACCGCGAAAATAACGAAATTTTCAGAAGGTCGTATTCGAAGCACATAGTGTATGCCGAACCACATGACGTATGTAGTCTTTTGAATATTTAAACAAAAACAGATTTAGAATATTATTATTATTTAAATTATTATTTAAAAATAATAT
The DNA here is from genome assembly GCA_028455595.1 of Lasioglossum vierecki. Classification (NCBI taxonomy): domain Eukaryota; kingdom Metazoa; phylum Arthropoda; class Insecta; order Hymenoptera; family Halictidae; genus Lasioglossum; species Lasioglossum vierecki. Next base: position 11,012,249 of record CM052339.1, on the reverse strand, counting down.
TTTTAGGTATTAGTGACTATAAATAAAAGCGTGGAGCGCCTAAGAAGATTACGTTAATATAGTTTAGCGCTCCACACTTTTATTTATAGTCACTAATACCTAAAAATATTATTTTCTCCTTTTCAGTGCATTGTAATATAAGCGTGTTTTTTATATATTTCGTTTTTTCAAATGTGTATTAGTTTATGAATGTTCAGCAGTGTTGAAAACGACGAGATCAACGATTCGTTTGTGTACTCAATGTTAAAGCATGATAGAATGCAGTGTGAAAAGTAAGAGGATCCTGTTAAAGCTGTGTGATATTCGCGGAGGGCATATGGCACAGTTGCAAATTCGTGACAATTCGAAGGTGTTTATTAAATGTCTAGTCGACTCGTTTACGTTCATAGAATCGCCGAACCGTTTAATGAGAGTGCTAGCAACAAAGGCAAGCTTACTGCCGGTGCAAGCAATTAACGAGCGTGCTCGTAGGTTGTGTTACGCTTGCACGAAACAGGATCGAACGCGGGGATACGAACAAATGCATAGTCAGACGTCGAACAAATTCTCTTGAACGAGTCGGCATTTCAGTCGTAAACCTTCGCTAAAGAAAAACATCTATTTTTTTAAGATTATCCGTACAAATTGGGAGCAGTTTCAAAATTACTTATTAAATACAAAAATTACCACCGCTGTAATTAGAAATGTGTTAGGCCTGAAGATAATTGCGGTGAAAAAATATAAAATTTTCTATAAAAAATCAATATATAATTTTTTTATGTGAGAATTAGATGTCTTTCCAACATTTTCTTCTGCCTCCAATCCTGAGGCAGCTACTTAAGTGTCTGTTCATGTATATTTTGTGAGATTATCTGTACAAATGGGGAACAGTTTTAAAATGACTTATTAAATACAAAAGTACCACCGCTTTAATTAGAAATGTGTTAGGCCTGAAGATAATTGCGGTGAAAAAATATAAAATTTTCTATAAAAAATCAATATATAATTTTTTTATGTGAGAATTAGATGTCTTTCCAACATTTTCTTCTGCCTCCAATCCTGAGGCAGCTAGTTAAGTGTCTGTTCATGTATATTTTGTGAGATTATCTGTACAAATGGGGAACAGTTTTAAAATTACTTATTAAATACAAAAGTACCACCGCTGTAATTAGAAATGTGTTAGGCCTGAAGATAATTGCGGTGAAAAAATATAAAATTTTCTATAAAAAATCAATATAAAATTTTCTATAAAAAATCAATATATAATTTTTTTATGTGAAAATTAGATGTCTTTCCAACATTTTCTTCTGCCTCCAATCCTGAGGCAGCTGTTTAAGTTTCTGTTTATGTATATGTATGTATACGTAATCATTTTCGATTGTTGAGTACACAATGCATTTGGTGCTCTTTGCGCAATATACAAAATTGCGAAGGATGAATTTGGTTCTCTTTCTGCAAAAAAAAAAAAAATTGCGAAGGCCGCGAATGTGTTTAATTCGTATAACACAATTTGAATTTCACTCTTCTGCGAAGCTTCACGGAAAAAGTTGATGAGGCTGCCCGTAGCCAATCATGAAATGTTGACACCGTCGGCGAACGATCGAATATTCCGTCAGTTGTACTGAAAACAGTGCCGTTGCCCGAATATTCTGTTAAAATCGAAGCGTAACGCTTTCGAAACGACCAGATCTGCTCGAAATTCATTATTTCCCCGTTCAGTTAGTCGCCAATTAAAGAACTGCACCAGTCGTGTCGCTGTGTTGCCTGGCGCAGCAAGCCATGCGAGGAAGAGGGTATCCTTCCGAAACGACAAAACCGCGTCGCGGTCCCTCATTATAATTTTTGCACGCTGCCAAACGCGTAAATAGTACAGCCCCATTTCCACGCCTGCTAATAATTCGAACGCTGAAACTCATTCGCCGGAGCGTAATAAGTAAATTCGGCGGATTGTTTGAACGCTGACTAATTAACCGCAGACCGCTGGTTAAATATTTATTTTCCGGCGGCAGTGTAGGTATGTTGCGCCGAGGAAATTGATTAAACGTGGACAAATGTTGCTTTGCGAGCCGGAGACAGGATGTTTAGACGGTTTCGCCAGTGTCTCGCAAAAACTGCTGGTTGGAAGTATCGATAAATAGCAGTGGATGCTGCCTGGAGCATGATCGAAAGAAAAAAAATCGGTCGTGTAGTTTCGTCCATCCCAATAAATCCATTTAACAATACAAATACAGAAGGTTCGTCTACAAACAGCAAGATAACTCGTGAACGTTTCCAAAAATTCTATAAATTGTAATCTTTGCAAACAAATTCGACAATTTTTCTCGTAAATGAAGATTGAAGCCTCCTTTTTGCAACGATTAATTAAAATTTTGCGATTTTCACTGTTTTATGGAACAAAAGAGAAGGCCCAATTCGATGGAGTAAAGGATCTTGATGTGACTAAGATCCTGAGGTGACTAATAAGTAACACGCCGATTTTAATGAAATTTTGACATGTATTTGTTTATAGCGGCTGAGGTTCATGTTAAGGTGGTGAAAATATCCCTCAAAGTTGGGGTGGAAAATCCTATTTTATAGCATATCTGGATCTAATATTGTTAAGAGCGTATACTTTATGCACATCAATTTTTTCGAGAAAGTACTCAAACGAGAACAATCGAAAGTCGCGACTGAGATTCGCGTTTTCGTTTGATACAATGAAATCGCATGATCCGTTACGCAATAAACGACTTCTGTTGTGAAAAGTTGATTACACGCACACTTCACGCGCCTTAAACAGCCTGCACAATGAAGGCTCTGGAATAACGAGGTAACCGAAATTGATATTCATCGAGGAACATTAATATTAATTACTTTAGCACTGACCGAACAGCTAATTATGGCCCGCGTTAACCTGATAGATGGCAGGATACTGATTTATTACCAACGCGATGACAGCATTTCGAATACCATGGAAATAACAATGTGCTTCAAGTTTATGCCATGCACCTTCGATTATTGTTTCAGATTGAGCTCTACATTTACCTGGATTCCACATCGATTGTGCTATTGTTAATTGGATCATATTTCACTGTTAAAAATTCATCCAGTTAAACAAATTCCCGACTAGAATTTCAGTTAGGCATGCATAAACACGAATGTGGGTCTAATGCGGAAAGAATGGTGTAAAATGGTCCAAATGAGAATGGCCGAGCGCATGCCTAGGTTGGGCAATCCTAACAGGTGCTGCTCTTAACTTGTTTTTTTAGTTTTCTAGTCATAACGAGATGGCGGTTACCTATAAACAACAACCGGAGTGGCCGAGGGCGTAACGAGAAATACTGGTATTCAGTAGGTCGTTGGTTCGAGGTCCATTGTCGACGTTTTTGTTTTTCATTATTCGAATTTTTTCAATTCAATCCTAAAATTGATGACATCTGCCAATAAACAGTTATTTTTTAGATAGAAAATACGTGTTTTTTATTTGTGAGTATTGAAAAGAAAAGTCTTTGGGAAAACCTAATGTTGTCCGAACAAGGGTTTCCTTATGCGGGCCTCATACGGTCTTTCCAATTAGGTAGTCGTTGATACTCCGCGTTACATTCCTCATTAGGGCCTAACAGTCAAATTAGGCTAGCCTAATGGTCTCCCAAACTGAAATTCCAGTTGGGTTCATATGAATCGACAATTTTTTCTGTCGTGTCAAGTTGTCACGTTCTTCACTAAGTCTGAATAAAGAATTTGTTGATTTGTACCGTTGTTTTCGTTTTCAAAGGAAAAGTCTGTATCGATCTTTCACTATTCCTTCAATTTGACACCGAGGAATAAATGTTTCTAAGTTCAAACACAAAATCTTTGAATTTAAACAACTTTTCTTATTATTTGTCAATCGTATGTTTAAACAAAGATGATGTTTTCGGTGCACCGGTTCGATCACTTTAATTGAGAAAGTGTTCAACATGTTCACATCAACAAAGTATTACTTTGATGTTGTTTTAATAATTCACAGTCGCAATCATTATTATCTTGAAAAGATTCTAAACAAAGACCGAAACGTCGAAATTAGTATATTGCAAAGTTGCTTTCAATTAAAGTGATCGAAATTTAAAGTTTGAACAGGTCAACTGCGAGAACCACAGGTTGATTTTATTAAAATAAAATAAATAAAATTTATTTATTTACCGCTTTCCCAATTAGGTAGTCGTTGATATTCGCGTGACATAACAAACACGCATTTTCTATCTAAAAAATAACTGTTTATAGGCAGATGTCATCAATTTTAGAATTGAATTGAATAAAATGTTGTTATCTAATTAAAGTTGATTAAATCTTCGCCCAACGGTTTCCACGACGAAGAAGATGATTTGCAATGTGCACAGACACCTGTAAAATAAAGTCTTGCCTTTTGTATCATAAAAGTATAGAGCCGACAACGAATCTCTCGAGCACTATGCAAACTGGAAGTCGTGATCGTACGATCGGCAAAAGGGCGACGAACGACAACGTTGTCTCTTGTAATAACACGGTCTCGAGTCGGCTATCGATCGTTCCTCGTCGAATTAGCTGGCAGCGTGTGCGTCCGTGTGCGTATCGGCTGGTACAATGGGGCGAATGTGCGCGCGTAACTTTTCGCGGATGTGCGTGTCAATGCGTCTACGCGGTCGCGCGCGCGTGCGTATCGCCCCGACGCGCGTCGTCGCCTTCGCTAACGAAATCTTGCTAACGAACAGTTTGCTGCCTAATCTTGTTTGAAAATATCGGGACCCGGCTAGAAGAGTTTGATCGTTTTCGCCCGTCCACCGTCGAATAAATTGACTCCCTTCTCGCCGGCCGGCAAATTGACCAGCCGCTCGGCCGAACGTTATTCAATTTCCCACGGTCTGCCCTGGAAAATATTCGTAAAAAATTAACTGATTGCTTCTCCTATCGCTTGTTTACCGATTTCGACTGTGAACGGAAGCTCGTTGCGATCGGTAAAATATCTGCTCCACAAATATTAAATACTGTTACGACTTCCGTAATTTCCTCGTTTATCACGAGAGATGCTGTTGTATATTTTAATTTAAGAAAATATATTTTATTTTCTTGGATTATTCTATATATAGATTTGGCATTTTCAAAAAATCACTTATGATTAATTAAGTCATCTATTCCAAATTAGTTTGTAATTAATTCTTAATTGACTCATGGTATGTTTCATTGTTAAACTCTGTTTACAATTTTATGGTGGGAGGTGTTGTGCACTAACGATAAATTTCTGTCTAGCATTAGACTACTCTCAATAATATTAAATTTTCTATATAAATTTCAATATAAATTTTTTTTTATAGTAATTCAATACTATTCTCAATATACTCTGGAAGGTGTTGTGCACTAACGATAAAGTTCTCTCTAGCCTTAGACTACTCTCAATAATATTAAATTTTCTATATAAATTTCAATATAAAATTTTTTTATAGTAATTCAATACTATTCTCAATAATATACTCTGGAAGGTGTTGTGCACTAACGATAAAGTTCTCTCTAGCCTTAGACTAATCTCAATAATATTAAATTTTCTATATAAATTACAATATAAAACTTTTTTATAGTAATTCAATACTATTCTCAATAATATACTCTGGAAGGTGTTGTGCACTAACGATAAAGTTCTCTCTCGCCTTTGACTATTCTCAATAATATTAAATTTTCTATATAAATTTCAATATAAAATTTTTTTATAGTAATTCAATACTATTCTCAATAATATACTCTGGAAGGTGTTGTGCACTAACGATAAAGTTCTCTCTAGCCTTAGACTACTCTCAATAATATTAAATTTTCTATATAAATTTCAATATAAAATTTTTTTTATAGTAATTCAATACTATTCTCAATAATATACTCTGGAAGGTGTTGTGTACTAACGATAAAGTTCTCTCTAGCATTAGACTACTCTCAATAATATTAAATTTTCTATATAAATTACAATATAAAATTTTTTTATAGTAATTCAATACTATTCTCAATAATATACTCTCATGTAATATAAGCTTTTGAGTCTATCTTTAATTCGACATTCTATTTTCTATTACTCATCCTTGAACTTCATTCCTATGATTCATCTCTTACTGGCTATTAGACTTAAAACAAACCCCACTTTACTTTCTTCTCTACTTCTCTTTACTTTCTTCTGTAGTTTGTATTTCGCTCGGAAATTGTGCTTAATAAATATACACAAATTAAGTATCCGGAATATAGAAATGCTCCAGAGAGCTACGCCAGCTCCAAATTTCTTGTTTCGAGAGAGTTTCAACCCTCGTACGCTCCTGAAAAATAGCCGCATAAAAGAGGCTAGGATAACAATCCACCCTTTTTTATTTTACACGTTAAATCAACACACAACAATAAAACGACGAATATTTTTACAGTAAACAGTTCGCCTGGCCACGTTCAATGTATGGTCACCTTTTAAATCATATACAATAATTGTTCATCCGTTTAGCGATGCAAACAGGAGAACGGTATTTGCACGCGTGACACGTGCACACACTTTAGATGCACGCACGACCATGCGCGTGTTTCCGGTATGTCGAAGCAAACTTCGATGCACAAATACATAATTTAGGGAAGCTCACACAATAGTAGTATTATTCCCATGGTCCTGCAGGTGCATTACATGTGTTCTACCATTGCTATTAATTAGATCTAGCAGGAGTTCGATTATCTTCGCTTTCGAGTGTTCTGCCTGCGTCGAGGCCCCGAGGGATCGAATCAAAACGCAGTCGTGATTCGTCTACCGACTCGTCTTATACAACAAATTACTACAACCGTGTCTATATTGCTGTATACAGGGTGTCTCAAAATTCCTTCAACATCCGGAAATTTTAGGTTCTTGAGTTCATTTGAAACATTTTCCTTTGCAAAAATCACGTCCGCGGCTTTTTTAAGAAGTTATTTAAAAAAAAGCACAGAACAATCGGAGTGCGAGCTAAATTTTAGTAAAATCAAATTTTTCATATTAATTTAATATTACCCTTAATAATAAGAAAAGCGTGGAGAACTTCAAAATCAAAAAACTTTTGATAGAAATGAGATAGAGCGATGAATCTTTTTTTAAATTAAAGCTAAATCTTTGCAAAATATGAAATAATTACGGAGATTGTGGTACGAACGTTTTTTAACCTTGAAAAAATTCGTTAAACCTGCACAATCTCAAGAAAATTGTGATTTTTCAAATACTATCTGTGGAAAATTTTAAACAGCATTTCCCGTAGATTTTTTCATGCTGATTTAAAATCTGACCTTTCTACAACCTCAGCATTTTTCAAACAATCGAATTATTATTAAACTTTTATTTTTTCAAGGTTAACAAACACTTGTCCCATAATCTCCCTATTTTTCCCACATTCTACAATGTTTCAGCTTTAATTTAAAAAAAGATTTATCGCTCTATCTCATTTCTATGGAAAGTTCTTTAGTTTTGACACAGAATTTGTAGGTTTAGCTAAAATTTAGGTCGCACTCTGATTGATCTTTGCTTTTCGATAATAATGATTAATAATAATGCAACTCAACTCAAGAACTTCCAATCTCCGGATGTTGAAGGAATTTTGAGACACCCTGTAGAAGAGTACAAATTTTGAAATTGTATCCTAAGTGATTCTAATAGCATAGTTGCAAATATTAAACGTTATGGTCATCAAGATATTTTCTAACGTTTCTTTTCTTTGTGCAAAGAATTTTTTGAGTGATTCCAAGGCTAGGATAGGAACTATGTAACGCAGCTCGTGTCAGCGATTCTGTGACAGTGTGCGCGATATGTTTGCATGTGCAGTAATTACCTACTAATTATGCGTGTGCACCAACGCGTGATCCCGTTTAACCACATCACGTAGACTTAGGCAAAGCAGGATTGGAAACGCTTCCAAAAGTGGTTAGGCCGTGAACCGGCAGGCTGCGGTAAGGTAGGAGTAATCTAATACGGAACAATCCGAGACGGAATTCAATTTCTATCGACAGTACTCGTCAATTGTGAGATAAAGTTTATCAGAAAGTGACGTTCCGTTACGGAGATTCGACGTTTATAGCGCTTAAATGCTCCCGACCTAACAACTAATTCGGGACAACTAATTCTAGCTGGTTCTTGCGCTCGAGAATCACTAGTATTTAAGGGATATTCCGTTCTGTCGATCGTAAGAATTACTGGAAATCAGTTAATAATATCGGCGCACTAGTTCGATCAAAAAGTCAACAAAGCAATTTTGCAATTTATAAAATTTTTCTCAATGTTTCGATCCGATTTTGAATCATCTTCAAGAGATGATGTGATTGTGTTTCAAAAGAACAATAATAACTATAAAATAATTTTTCACTGTACTTGCTGTGTGTAAATTATCAACGTTTATGTGTGTCAATGTATTCCATGATATTGAGAACTCGACTGAACCATGTGAGCGTTAGGAGAAAACCAGTAGAAAAACAAAGGAATGACGTATATTAACGAAATAACCAATCCAACCTCAAACACATTTCCGCTAATTAATTAATTAACTAATTAATTAGTGGAAATGTGTGTGATATAATATTAAAAATTTAATTAATATCAAAAATTTTTGTTATGGTAAACAAGTAACATTCAAATTGTTTGACACAATAATTCTAAAACCCTAAGTGTTTCTTTGATGAAAGAGAACAATTTTTGGAACCTATTATATGAAAGGCAACTGGTAAGGGAGTTTGTTTTTCAACTACAGGATTTTGTAGGATGAGAATTACACGAAAAAATACACGGTTGGAATGGAATAGTTGCCAGCTACATTTTCACTGCAAAAATTTTCTGAAGACAATGTTTTGCAAAGGAGAAGAATCTATAAATCTACAGAATATTTTCGAGATGTTTCAATTTGCAACATTTTCAACAAAAAAAGTATCTTCGGTTTCCCAGTTGCTGCATCGTGCAAAAATATTTTATTTAAAAACGACCGATGAATGTAGAGTCTTGAAGCTTTAATGTGAGTCGAATTATATTGTTGTATTTATTTTTTAACGAAAGTATCACGATTTGAACGTCGACAATTTCTCGAGACTGGGAAATTCAGTGTGCCAATGCTTTTCGTAGCTACTGTACACCAAGTTCCAATCTATAAATTCACAGAATATTTTCGAGATGTTTCAATTTGCAACATTTTCAACAAAAAAAGTATCTTCGGTTTCCCAGTTGCTGCATCGTGCAAAAATATTTTATTTAAAAACGACCGATAAATGTAGAGTGTTGAAGCTTTAATGTGAGTCGAATTATATTGTTGTATTTATTTTTTAACGAAATTATCACGATTTGAACGTCGACAATTTCTCGAGACTGGAAAACCCAGCGTGCCAATGCTTCTCGTAGCTGCTGTACACCGTTCTAATAGATGAAACTTTCGGAAATTTATTCCACCCGGAATGACCCGGCCGGTGCGAACGAAAATCCGTCTCGAGTAGACTCCGTCCGGCGACTGTGTTAAATCACTGTTTTCATTTGTCCCATTCGCGAACGGGAAGTAGTTGCTATGAAAACGAGACTGGTTTGTAATTGAAGTTCACCGGTTCTCGGCTAGCTATGAATCACTTATACAGTCTGGAAGTATAATCAATGTACTTGTTGCACGGTCGATACGGATAATACGTTCTTCTCTTTTTTTTTTTGTCGGTTGATACTCGAGGAGGCCGGAATGATTGATCGATGCGAACATGCACTCGACAGTTTTTAAAAGATTCCTTCATGTATTAGAGAATCTTCGAGTATGTATCATACTTGACCGCACGTGTTGCGCTTGAATATTGTTTCCAGAGCTGCCGGGGCGTCGATATCGATTTTATGGTGCTGGAATTTAGTCAGGGTACAGGTAAATGTATTTTAGTATTTTCTGTTCGAACGAATATATATCCTATTGTTTAGCGTTATTTATAAACAAACTCGACGCACGTCGTTCTCACAATTGTGTATACCGATTTTGTAGAACATTTGTGGATTTTCCGGGGAATCAGGATTTCGTTCGTTTTTCACAATCCTAAGCACTATATCGATGCAAACATTTCGGTCTCTGTGGAAAACGTAATAACAAGACCGTTTTCCAAACGTGATAACTAGACGACGGATTTTGGGTATTTATGACAAAAAATAGGTACGTACAATTTCAAAGATAATCTTTACCACACTTATACATATTAGCTTGATAGATATTCGATTATATAATCGAATTTTAAACCACTTTCCGATGAGCAGAGATTTGAAACTTTAAACATAGCTCAGACCTGGATGACAATATAGTCATAAGATAAATAAAAAAAAACATTTTCAAAACCACGTTTATATGTTAGAATGCACTAAAAAGGAGAAAATAATATTTATAGTCATTAATATGTAAAAAAATTATTTTCTCCTTTTCAGTGCATTTGAATATAAGGGTAGTTTTTTAAAAAGTTTTTATATATATATTCTTTTATAGGTCCTCATATCTTGAACGATTATTTGCACAATGTGGAGCGTCCTCTATAGTTCTAAACTTCATCGAACTCAAGAGAATTTTGGTTGAAAAAGTAATATAGAAACTATCAGAAATAGACCAAATAGAAAATGAATAACATTGGAATGGGAAACTCTAACCTCTGTCGTGTTGCTTCCGCGACAATGTTTCTCGAACGAAGCAATTTTTCAGATCCGTGATTCGAACGGTTTATTGTGACGCTTAATAATGCCTGTGTTATTCCTTTTATCTCTCGAGCCCACTTCGTTTTACAGGACTATAAAGTTAATCGAAGTTCAAGTCGTGCAGCAGGCGTGAAAGTTAAGACACTGAATGCTGCTCGTGTGGAAGGGACACTCAAATTTGTAGCGCACGTTCCTCTGGTTCATTGTTTCACGCTGATCGCTAGAGCCACTCGTGCGATATTAAACTTTCCCGATCGTTTCTACGATATACTTAAGTACCCTCTAATTTCATCCACTGATCCCCCTTTACGCCTACGTTTTACGCCATTTTTAGTTCGATCCCTCCATAAAATGTGTTTCTTCGTTGATCGACAGGTAACGTCGAGCATGTTCGTCCAACTTAAAAAATTGAGAGAGAATTCTAGCTCTGAATGCAATGTTCTTACCAATAATTAATTAATTGGTTATCGATCGTAATTTATCTTCAGGATATTACAAATTTTTATTCGCGGCGCACATTTTAATAGCTAACGAGTTCTCGAACCTGAAAATTCAAATCTGAATCCAGCGTTTAGTATCTCACAAATATGGCTAATTGTTGTTGTAAATGATCGAACCTTCGCGCCGCGAATAAAAATTTGTAATGTTCTTACCAATATTTCGAAATTTATGTCAGAATAACTATTGATCTTCTTGCATCAGGATTTTACAGACAGACACTTCAAATACATAAATTTCTTTTAAGTAGAAACAATGGAAATTGTCTATTTCTATCGTACAGTAGGTGTTTTAAAAAAGACTGAGTGGATTTTTCAATTTTCTGAAATTTCAGTACCAGAACACCGCGTTAACTTTTACGTTTTATTTATTGTAACTAAACTGTGAATTTTATGCACGCACAGTAAACTGATATCCCGTAACAATATACGCAGTATAGAACTTACTTTTGCTTCTATTATTCTGAGACGAGCGTAGAAATAATAAATATTGTCGCGTAGAACTCCGCACGCTTTGTGCCGATGTGAAAAGACTAAACATGCTTTGATTCCAGGAAAATGGAAATGCCACATGCTAAAGTGACGATAGAATGCTTTTCAATTATTCATTGAAGTTTTCGGTTTTATTTCATTGCTACTGACCTGACAGAATGCAGAATTCTTTTATCAATTTCGAATTCACGGTACTACTAATCAGTTACTATAAACGAAGAGATATATCTCCTACTAAATGTGAAACATTTACATGTTGTACATTCTTTGTAGAGTAACAATAACGAATAGGTTTTTTTGGTATAACAATAGTTACTAGCAATAACAAATTCTATAAATTCTTGCAAGTGGAATAATTGCGGAAACATCTCCTACTAAATGTAAAACATGTACATGTTGTACATTCTTTGTAGAGTAACACTAACGAATAGGTTTGTTTGGTATAACAATAGTTACTAGCAATAACAAATTCTATAAATTTTTGCAAGTCGAATAATTACGAAAATATCTCCCACTAAAAGGTTTCATCGCTATTGGTACATTCCTTGCAGAGTAACAGCAAAGAGGTCAGTTAAATATAAATGAAGCATTACGTTTTTTGCAATAAAAGTCTTTATGAATGAGAAAATGCAAAAATTTTTATAACGGGGTCACCCCGGGGACATGGTCTACAAGATGCAAAAGGTTTCGTACCGATTGGTCCATCTCGGCGTAATCGGTGAACATACATAATCGAATTGAGTGACCTCCTCCCTTTTCGAAGTCGGTTAAAAAATCATATAGAATAGAATAATTGTAGGTCGGAAGTTTAATTAATAATCGTTTAATATTCGAGTGAAAATAGCTCGGAGTGCGAAGGGTTAATTATACCAAGAGACAACAAGTTATAAATAATTGTAGCACGACGTCGCTCTTAACTGGTCACTTACTGGCACGTTCACCCTATACGACGACGAAGCGAGAGAAAACATTTCGGACTGCAGAGGGTTGAAGGTAACCCTGTCCGCGGTGCGTCTAGCTTTGCGGGTCGTGTGTGAACGTACCTTAAAAGCTGCTGAATGGGTGCTGTATTTTCACGTAAGAGTGGTGCCGGATACAGAGGGGATGGTGGCCTGGTTTCATTGAACCTGCACCGCGTACACCTCGATCGGCCGCAACCCCTCTTACCCCGGTGGTGTTCGCAGTGCAGGGAACGGGAGAGGTCGGTGGTCGGTGGGGTTGCCAGGGTGAGGCTATGCATAGCCCGCGACGTCTATATATAGGTCGTCCTTTCTATAAATAGAACTCAGACCACCCCCACCGGCCCGCGTCGTCGGGGAGGGAAAAGAGAAACCGAGGTAGGGGAAATGAAAACGTCAACGGGGTGGGGGCAAGAGTGCCGGTCACGGGACAAAACGGGTGGTGGTGGGAAGTCGGAGGGTGGACGTAGAGGAGGGATGGAGAACGACGGGTTCTGCCGGGTCGACGGAGGCCGGAGGGTGCAGGGTGCTGGGAGAGACTCGCGGATACGAGACAAAGGGTGAAATACGAGGAAGAAAGGCTCGAATAAAGAAAAAAGGAACGAGATGGTAAATTTCCGGACGAACGTGACGGACAATTCGAGAGCTCGTCGCCTGGCGAAATCTGACGGCGCGTGCACAATGGTCAGTTTCCTACCGAAACCGACCAAATTAGAAAAACGTGGAATTTAACCCTTCAGCCGCGGGCGATGTCTCGTCTTGTTGCGTCAGCAAACTGTTTAGATGCTGGATATGAGAACCGAGAAAAAATACACCACGATCATTTTCGTGAATTTTTGTCAAAGTGCTGGTACGATTTATGTTTTATATATATTTATATATATAATAATGATTTGTTCATTGGTTCTATCTCGCTCGCAATAAATACACGTTCAACGCTGCAGTGTAAGTGATTATTCAAATTATTCGTTGTGCATTAAACCGTTTTAGTAAAACAAGAATTCATGGAGGATCTCTCCAAGATATTTTTGAGAACATCGAAATGGTACGAATGAAATTCATGGATCTCCACGTTGAGAGACAAATTAGCCATTATGCAGCATGGCTTACTGAATGGCGACTCCAGGTAATCAACAATTCACTGATTTTGAAATCGAAAACTTTCGTTTTCAATGACTGGCTGCTTGAATATCATAAAATAATAGCCCGGAGTAATAGGTTTCCCGTATATGCCACGAACTTTACGAAAATTGAGCGATATTCGCTGCTTGCGTCAGCCTTTGTTTGTGCTTTCAGCTGTGCAGTTTGTTAATCTTATTGTTTAGAATAGCTTAGCGAAAATATTACTGGCAGGAACTTAAATATTTGACAGCGTTTCACTTTGAATTTCTATATATAATCATTTGTTGTTGACAATTGACTTTCTAATAGTTGCGTACGATCTACGGTAGTTACCAAAGTATCCGGTGGATGTTAAACAATGTTCGAACACCAGTATCTTGTGAAACGTCTAACATCGATTTGTATTTTAATGAGAAATTATTGATTTATGAAACCGTACAGCATTTCAGCAAAACATCGTTAAATTCTTTTATTTGAAACGTACTGCTTTTATGTTCCTTTCCATCGATCGTAAAGTTTATGAAAGATGTATTAATGCTCTCGGTGCACTGGTTCGATCAAATCTTGTTTAATAATTTTGTTTAATAACACTGTCCAACTAATTTCAACTTTTTTCGTGCTTCTTCCTCGTGGCCTTAATTTTTCTCCTACACGCACAGTTTTTGAGTATGATACAGTTCCACTATGGGCTGGAAGCCCGCTTTTTGTGATCTAAAACTATTTTAGTCTTATTTCGAGGTTTAAAGTAATATTATTATAGGTCGTTGAATTCGTCTCGATACCAGTTACTATATTATGAAGTAAAAAACATATGTTAATATTTAAAAAATTGAGGTGAATTTTTTTTTCAATTTTTTATATTGAAATTTATAGGAAAGTGACCTACTGATCAACTTTTATTCGAAACATGTTTTTGTCACATCAAACATATTTGAAAAATGGTGTTAAAATACCATTAAAATACGTATTTCTATTGTGTATACTTAGTTAATTTAAGTGACCGTACTTCTTGAGGCATCCTTTGCATTGGAAAAATCGAAAAAATATTGAATAAACAATTTGATACATTCATAATTACAATGCTTCATAATTTATAACCTTCCATTCTTCAAAACACATATTTAAAATAAGAATTTCTTCTTCTATAATTTAATAATTAGCCGGCTATTTGTGTTCTGTATATAATTTGATATTAAATTCCTATTTAACGAGACATAAAATCTTGAGGTACAAGTTTCACCTGTACTTAATACTTTCTTACTACGTACATCCGCCATTTTGTTTTCTGTTCTTTTAACTTCAGGTTCAATCTCCATTTTTTGAGATTTTGATTTTAGATTGACAATCAGCGACCTCGAAAATCCCGAGATACCTAGTTTCGCATAAATTAAAGAAAGATTTGATTTTTGGCTACGTTTTGGAATAAAAAGATCACTGTGCTGCGGATCGAATCCGCTACGCCGCAAAATACTTTTGACTTGCTCTCGCTGTGTATTAATGGGTTTGCCACGGCGCGCCGCGTCACGCCACGCGCCGTCGGAAAATAAGGGCTGCGATATGCAAGAACCAGCCGCTATCCCCGCGCCACAACCCCTCCACCTCCAAGCCCGCTGTCCGACGATACTCGTATTAGGTTTTTAGGCTTCGCTTTGTTTCCTCGTGTTTTTTTCGGGAGCACATAGCACTTTCTATCCGGCACGGCAGCCCGTTTGAGGCAGTCTCTCTTTTCGCGTGAATACGCGTCGTCCTTTCAGTGATAATGGACTTCTTGAAAGGAACTGTACCGCGCTCGTTTGGCACCGCGAAGGTTGCGGCGACTTTTGTCTCGGACCTTTTCTTCCGACCTATGTACAACCGATGTTCCAGTATTCAGTTTTACTCTCTTTTTTTCGGTTTTCAGGAGAATTTCTCTCGTGAAAATAAAGCGGTTCAAGTATTAACTTGCCTCTAAATGTCGCGTCGAGATTTCCGATCCCGAATTCGACTAATATTTTCTTCCTGAATCATCTTCGAAGTACTGTGACGTCGACAGGGTCAATGAAAACGAGGTTCTTTCCCAATTTACAATTTGTGATGAAATTATATTTTTGAAAGTTATCAGATGCTGCGAAGAATTGAAAACCCGTTGTGATAAACTAACAAGTTATGCCGGCACTACTAGAAGCACGACATCAATCAATTATTAATACTGTCCCATCATTTCTCAAGTGAATGATCCAACAAAAATTTCCGAGCAAGCTACGCTCATTTTTAATGTTTCGGTCCCTTTCATGAAAAATGTGTCAGCAAAAATAGCTACCGGGGTGACTAAAAAATCGATGATAAATTTAGGGATGGTTTATTCCGCAAGCAGTTCACGCAGGACGTTGTGGACAGAGTCACTTGCACTTCGGAAACTGGACTATAAATCACGATCCCCTTTTCGCGACGTGTGGACTTAAAATGCGTCAAGTGCCATTGAGAATGATACGGCTTGGCTGATTTACAAAATATCTGGCTGACGTTTCACAGCCGCGTCGAATCATCGAGAAATACAAAGTTTCACATTAAATATGAAACCTGTACCTTTCTAACCGCCCCAGTAAATATTGATGTGGGTATATATTTGATTTAGAGTTAACAAATTGGAAATCGAGTTTCACATGTGCTATAAATTTATAATTAACAAATAATCGTAGATTTAAAGTTTCACATTAAATACGAAACCTATAGCTTTCTAACCGCCCCAATAAATACTGCTTTTGATTCAGAGTTAAAACATTACGAGCGTTTCGTGGACAACTAATATTTGTATTTATTGTGAGAGGTTAATTGTATTGTATGAAAGATAGAGCAGCGAAGAGCATAACTTAAGTTTTGTTAATAAATTTTTCAGTTTTGATCAATTCCAGTCTACTGCTTTAATAACATTTACCAAATTTCATTAGGATTGTTTATCGTTCTCATGCAACTTACGTTAACCGAAACCAATGGGCAGACGACCATACCTGAAACAATTAAAAACAATTCTGTATTTGAACCGAATCAAGCTCTGACAAATATGCTTGATATAATTAACACGTTTGATCCCATCAAAATTGTGAATTAAATCAACAGCATTACGTATACACATGTACTTCAAAAGTCAATTAAACACATTGTATTTAATTGCTGTGAAGCGAATTTACGTGTTAATCCGTATTGTTTCTGAAGCCAATACGACGAGTAAACAACGTTTGAAGTCTGTTAAATCAATTTGGAATATTGGGGATAAGATTAAAACTTTAATAGCTCTGCTCGGTAAACAAATGGAAAATGATTACGTATTAACCTGCGCACATGTAATTATCATGTTTGCTACCACCGTCGCAAATATGTGACATCCATAATCTGACATTGCAATCCTATTCCCTTATCAACAATTGCTTCATTTATGTGTGTCTTGCCTAGATCTTATTTGGGTCCCATGGAAATCACCGTTCCCTGACACGGTTCCTACCGTCAACATTTCCCGTCACCAGATTTGACCGACGACTATTTTGCCCGACAACGCCTTTAACCGACAACTTAACTGGTCCTATGGAAATCATACACAAAAATTTTCCGAATGTATAAGAATGTGTAAATAAAAAGGAATCTGAAATAAATTTGTTGTCGGTCAAATTCTTTGTCTGTCGGTAAAAATCGTTGTCAATCAAAATAGTTGCCGATTTTGATCGATGATTCTTTGTCGGTCAAATTGGTGGCCGGTCAAAGGAGTTGTCGGTCAAGATAGTTGTCGGTCAAAATAGTTGTCGGTCAAATCTGGAGTCGGTAAAATGTTGTCGGTGATTTCCATGGAAACCTCTTATTTATAGGACTGTCCGAGGAAATGCCGGATTTATTTCAACGGCTTTGCGGAATACAAAGTCTGGTTCATATTTGAGTGACCCTGGTCGAACCGATTGGACGAGGAGTTCGCGCGGAAAAGCCGGTTTCGCGTGTCGATTACCGCGGAGTTCTCGATTTTCGATCCGGGTGCGATCGCGTCACGCCGGCTGGGCCGGCCGGCTTGTCCTTAACCGTTTTCCTCTCAAAATAAGAATCCGCGAGATCAAACATAGACGGTCTCTCGCCTCGCAGAGATAGCAGAAACGCTCGAGTGCCGTCAATAACATCGACCGTCTGAAGTGTACTTTTATCGGCACTCGACCCGAAATACCCGCTCGCGTAAATGGATGGCTCTGCTTGTATCCCAGCATTTAACGTATTGATCAACGAAGGAGCAATAAATAGAGGCACTACGGAGCACGTTGTGAGCCTGATTAAACTTCACTCTCCGTTAATGCTTTATAAATAGGCGCTGCTATTTCTCTCTCTATGTATATCTTTCTCTCTCTCTCTCACTTCTTCTCCTTTTCTCTCCTCTCTTCCTCTCTCACTCTATCTCGTTGCCTCTCCTCGTTGTCTCGCTCTTTCATCTGATTTTTTTCTCTGTTGTGCACGGTCACGAGGATCAAGGTTGTCACGTAGTCCCGCGTCGAACATCTTCTGACGTACAGTCCTTTCTTTTTCATCTGCGTCGTCGTCCTTGCTCGTATTGCGTAGATTGTGGAGCAGACTGTCGCACTATTTTTACGGGACATCTAATTATTAACTAAATACGCGGCAATCGATTATGCTTTATCCGAAGCACCAGCGAATCCTGTGTCCTGCATTTAATGCAAACATTTTGCATAAAGATCCGGAGTCTTTTGATACAGTGTTTTATGCATACATGTCTTCAGCACGGGTCTACCGAGGGACATTTATGCGGCAGGGACAGTATTCTTTGACTTTCGCCGAACCTAGAGAAGGACAGCCTAGTTCGAAACACCTCGGTCGCCGAGAAATGTAAAAATAGCTAATAAAAATTTCCAACTTCTTTATTTTTCATTATTTCTGTATGGGACTTCGATGACCATATTTGTGGCATTTTTCTAATTAAGATCGTACCAAATATGATATAGATAGATAGATACTTGATCCCCTCAGAGTTTCAAGTCCATACACCACTCTCCTTCTCTTTCCAATTTCACCTATCGCCTAATTGCAACCAATTCCAGCGGGACCTACTGTTTTTATGGTGGGTTCTGAACCACCTTACCAAATATGATATAATTCTGATCATATTTACTTGTGTTATAGACAATTAAAGTTTCGGGCGCGAGGAAGGATTGCGTATGGGAAAGAAAGAGTCTATTACGTGAGTAAATATAATCGGAATTATATTATATTTGGTACGATTTTTATTAGAAAAATTCCACAAATATGGTCATCGAAATCTCGTAAAAAAATAATGGAAAATAGAGAAGTTGGAAATTCTGATTAGGTGGGCTCACATAGGTGGTCATATTTCCGACGACCGAGGCCTCTCGAGCTTCTCGGCCCCTCAAGGGGGTTTGACATTTACAGGTCAGACTTTTTAGACATTAATGGATAAAATACTGTAATTCCTTGTCCAAACGGTGGAGAACATTTCCGCAAAGGAGAAAGTTGCTTTGAGTTACCTCAAGAGTCATTACTTTCCAGAAAATATATTTGGGTCTCCCTGTATAAATTTATAAGGATGAATTTTCTACACAAACTTGATTGGTAGAGGATAAAAATAGGTATTATTATAGAACTCGCTCTCTTTCGCATCTAAAAATGGATCTGACAAAAGTATTGCAAATTCTGGCGGAGGCTGACAATTCGTTCAAAATCATTTCTGTTTAGGACGTTGAGAAATATGAAATATGAACGTTTGATGTTTCCCTGTGTCGGATCCAACAATCAATTCGTTTGAAACTCGTCGCAGTCACTGTTAATACTTTCGCCTATCGATCGATTCCCCATTTCCGGTTCCATTCGTCAAATTCCGAAAATACCTAGATTAACGGGAAGCCAAATCCCGACGCAACGCCCATTCCGTGATAACTGTTTCACGTTTTAATTAAACCATCCTTTATCGGTTATCGTGCATAAAGAATCGCGCGATGAAAAAGACGAGCAACATTCCATGGCAGCGGGTATTCGTTAAAAGGTTGCATCAGAGCAGCTCAATGCACGCAGTTAATTGTGCTTCAAGGATCATTTGCTACTGGCATTCGTAATTGGATTAAAATGTCCCATTTACTAAATCTTCTTTGTTACGCTTGCTCAAAAGTTCTAACAAATCGGATTTCCACACAAAGAGGGAAACACGTCAGAATGATTTATTACCGGCAAAAACTGTACAAGAAAATCGCGGCTAATGAATGCTAACGAAGAATATTTGTATCGTATTCAACTCTTAAATATCAGAAGTTGAGAGCTATATTTCAATTTAATTGATAATCAAAATTATTTAAAATGTGTCGCAGACGAAGAACTGTCATTTGAAGTAAATTTCAAATAAAACAGTTAAAATAGTAGGCAATTGTTGACAATAAGATTTAAAAATAATTCAGAGTGCAAAGGGTTAATCGAACAAATAAATCTTTTATGGGTTGGGCACTCTAAAAGTCTGACTAAGTATATATATTCTTCGTCCTTTGAAGTAAATTTCAAATAAAACAGTTAAAATAGTAGGCAATTGTTGACAATAAGATTTAAAAATAATTCAGAGTGCAAAGGGTTAATCGAACAAATAAATCTTTTACGGTTTGTGTACGCTAAAAGTCTGACTAAGTAGATTCTTCCATTGAACCGAAGAGTTATTTGTTATTCTACGACTGTTTTTCGTTTAGGCTCGAAGATTTGTGGAGTTTTCGCAAAAGTCGAGCAAGTTTTCCGAAGGTGTAGTGTCGGTGGTTATGTAACGAGCCATCGGTTAAAAGTCGACCTCTCCCCGGTACTCGTCACCCTCTTCCCAACGTCCTCGGGACGAACTATAAACTTGCAAATGTCACAAGCACGTCGATACATCTTTGTCTTTTTATTCAGCCTTCGACGAGGCCTGTGAACAAGCTCTTTATAGGGGCGTGGGTTGGATCGATCGCCAAGTAAAAGTGAAAGGACGTCCCACGAGGTACTGTGTGTATGTGTACAGGGTTTTGTGTAATCGTGGCATCAAGCGGGGAGCATTCACTGAGAAGAAAATCTAGATTTCCCTACGAGATTCTCCGTCTCCGCCCTTCTCGAACAATATTCCTCGGATGACGAATAAGATCGTGATACCCACGCATATTGACGTGGTGAAACACGGAGAAAAGTCGAGATTTCGCGAAAATTCTGCAGCCGTTGGAGACCAAAAGACAAACTGTGAGGTTCTGCATAATTTCTGCATAAATGCATAAAACTCCGTAGCACGTGGAAGAATTAAACAATTCATTACTTTGTTCAATTTCAATTTTCCAGTTTCTCACGTAAGCTACTTGTGGAATTTTTATGTTAGTGGGTCAGACAATAGATCAAACAAATGAATGAATTTTAAGCGGGATGGAAAGAACTTCGGTACAAGATAAAACCGTCCACAGTATTGACGTCAGAAGAATACACGGAAGTTACACTTCTAAAAGAAACTGAACTGGTATAAGTCTAACCACCATTGGAAGAAAAATAAATAGATAATTAGACGAAGACGTTGAAAAAGACCAGAAGGTAGATGTGACGTGAAACACATAAAAAGCGAAACGTTTATTCTAAAATGGTAGCATAGAATCCAATGCTCTGAGCACGAATTTGTTTCTCAGATTGACGAAGTTTTATTTTGCGTAAAGATCAACTGACGAAACAATGGATTCATCCAGATAGTTATTTGGAAAAATATCTATAACACCAGGTTCATTAAAATCAGCAGATGCTGTCAGGGTATGTTTCCTGCGAGTTTCTCAATAGTGATACGACAGATAGCGAGGGTCTGTTTATTGTCTTGCAGGAGACACCGATTTCCGGTTCCACAGAGTGAAACTTTACTGCGACTGAGGTTGATCAACGAGTCAAATTACGAACGTCAAGTGCAATCCTAATTGCGGAAAGTTTCTTATCTCGGACAGGTATAATACATACAGAATATACTACGTCTAGAATAAAATTTGGAGCTATTGAAGGATTTACATTCAGCTATTCCAATTCAAAAATATTGGAGCCTTCAATGTCTCTGATAATTATTCTGCTCGAAATATTTCCTGAATTTATTATCGAGTTAAAAAAATGGTGAATACACTGATAGATGGAAGAAACTTAGTCATAATATGTGTAATAATTTTGTGAGGTATACACAACAAAGTGGACTTTCGTATATATAATTTAATTTTTATCTGAAACATTTTTTAAAATATCATCAACAGTTTTGAAGAAACTCGACTTAGACGATTTGAATGTTTAATCGACAATAAGTTACATTGTCTCTTAAAATCTTCGACTGCAATTTTTGGCACATTAGCTTCGCAGAGAATTAATTAACGTTACGTGTGGCAAATTAATTGTTTAATATAACCTCGTGCAAGTTTTGTAAAATGAAGTTGTCGGGTACTCCAGCGAACGAGAACGGGAATAATTAAAACAATCAAAGTAATTGTTCCAGCCTGCAAATTTGACGCGTATGAAATTTATCAAGTAACCCAGTTTATTTTCATAAATACTGCATTTGATGAATTACACCGAGCACGCACAGTGAAGTACGTCGCTGAAAATATGCGAGCGCATGTAAAGACGCCGTTAAGGGAGCTATAAAACTCGCAGGTGAATTATGCGATTTAGCTAATAACGTACTTAACAATATGAATTTTCTTACGTGCAGTACGACTTCTCTACTCCACCCCATCATCAACAACGATGAGATATTTAAATAAACCGGTCGCATATGCTGTTCGCTCGAATTTGTCCAGGAAGTAACTCGATTTATCCCAGCCCAAACAAGAAAGCGAGCTAATAAAAACGTGGTAAAAAGTTATTCCATTTTAACACTCCGACAATGGAGCCAGAGGATATTTTGTCTCGAAATATACAAACTGTTATGTAATTAAATAATACCAAAACATCTTTGCGGAAGACAAGAATACGAAGGCGTCCACTACAATTGTAAAAATTATTTAAAAATTGTTTAATCAGCAAAATCGTCGAGTCTGTAATCAGAAGAATGATTCGAAGGTTAATTTAACCGTGCACTATTGTGTACGATTAAGAAAGTATGACGTGCACGGTTCGAGGAAGATGGTCAAACGATTAAAATCGTTTTCTGTAGAATCGAGAGGAGCCGGAAGTCCTCTGCGGAAAGAATCGTTAGCGAGACGGTCCCTGAACGTCGTTAAAATCGGATCTGGAACGTAAACCCAATATTCGCGGCAACCGGTAGCCTCTTGCGATTTCGTCTTTTCCCTCCGGTCTCTCCTTATCTCGGCATGCCTTCGATTTCGAAGCAATTCAAACGGGGATTTTCGACGGCCGAGCAACAGCAGAAAGAGCAGCAGCGACAACACCAACCATGGCCCCACTGGGATCAACCAGAATAAGTGGCAACGCGGTGAATTGTAATGCCACGGCTTACTAACTCACACAGCTCGGGCCAGTCTCTCGATACGTCTTGATCGGTTGCTCAACTCTTTGCAAAAAAAAGAATTAGAATTGAATTAAAAATCTTTTGGAAAACCACGCTTATAGATCAACACTTTTATACTCAGAATTTCGTACTATATCGACCTATATCGACCTCACTTATTTTAAAGAATTTATACTAATAACTATTTTACGTTAAGCAAGTGAGTATTCTTATAATTGTTTATATTCTTTCTTTCTTCTTTCTCTACTGTATTGGGTTTTAAGGTATTGTTTTCTTTTTCTGCATTTGGTCTAACAACCATATAATAATTTGAAACGATTTCTCACAGACGCAATTACAATGAAGTAATTTTCTTGAAAATGATCCAAAGAGGCATCGAAACGTCGGAAATATTCTATGTAAATTTGTAAAATTTAACTATAAAGCTTAACTATTGTCAAAAGGATCGTAGCAGCGCGCCAATAACATACAAACATTTATAAATAACTGTCGATCGAAAGAAAAGAAAAGTTATATCGACCTATGGTATAAAAAATAGGACATACCATTTTAAAAAATGGAGGTGACCCTTTAAATGTCCGAAGTACCTCCACCGGCAAAGAAACTATGGTAATTATATAGAAAAGGTCTGTGTACTCCGATTTTTATGAAATTTTAATATGTTATGCAGCAACACATTCTGAAAAACTTTTTCCTGTTACAATGTAGGGGGGTCGCTTTTAGTTTTTGAGACATTTGCAAAGAAAACTAAACTAAAAGCGACCCCACTACATTGGAAAAGGAAAAAGTTATTCAAAATGTCGAAATCATATTAAAATTTTATCAAAATCGGAGTACGCAGACCTTTTCTATATAAATTACCGAAGCAATTTCATATGTCCTAAACTTAATAGTTAATGAGATATTATTCAAAGAAGAAAGAAAATTGTTTCGATAATATCTCATTAATTATTAGATTTAGGACATATGGAGGTCAATACATTTTTACCCTAATTGGGTGTTTTTAAAAAATCAAGGCCACCTTGAAATGTCCTCTATGCTTCCAACCTCGAAGAAAATGTTTCTGTAACGATATGTCCCCCTCTGTACCGTGCAAATTTTGTTCATAACATTTTCCCATATTATTACAAACAACGGAAATATTCAAGATGGACATAATTATTGCCCCACCCTGTATTTTCTCTTGCTTATCGCAGCTGAAATTAAAACGCGATTTTGAGCCGATCCACAGTGCGGAATGTAAATGCACATTCGAGACAAAAATCATAACCTCTAAACTAATTAATTTTTGACCCAAGTACCTTAATGATTAGTAAAAAAGTTTATTCTAATTTTTTTTAATGAAGAGTTTTTTTATGATTAGTTGTTATTGCAATTTGTTGTCAACTGTATACTGTACAACTTTTGTTGGAAATATTTTTTCATTATATGGTTAAATGTAATTATATCTACTCCAACAAAAATTAAATAATATCGAGTCTTGCAATTTATCGCAGGAAAAAATTATATAGCAATATACTACATCATGTTGATACAGAACAGCCAAAATTATAGGATGTTTTGAACCTTTTTTTTTGTAAGCTGCATTTTAAGGAAAAAACGCAATTCCTAAATTATCAATTAAAATTGTGCATACCTATGGTCAAATTCTCCATATCTAAGTGGTAACAAACAGTTTAAAATAAAAACGAACCTAAAAGAGCAATTACGGCACGAGTAATCTAACTTTTTAGTATTTATACTACAATAAACTCTTGGCTGTTACTGATCCCCTATTAATTTTCTTGGATACTTCTACTTTTTACATATACATTCCTTACTTACTTACTGATGATTTTATTGGATATTTAGATTGGAATCGAACCATGATTATTTTGATTTTTGTCCATTGCATGCGTGAAAGTAAAATGTGAAACTCATCTCCGACAAATTGCAAAGAAGATATTGCGTCTGTAGTGGCGCGACTGAAGGAGACATTGGAGCGGACCACTCTGGATTTATAAACAGTTTTTTAGCATGCCAGTTGGACTGTGTTAGCCTCGCGTGTCAGTCGATGAAACCACTGTAGGACCGTGTCCCGTGTTCTCTGTAGTGATATCGTCGGTTCATAACGAACGCTGCAACGCAGGGTGGGAGTATTGTGCTTTTATTAAAATGGTACTTTTGTCTCGGTACATACGGCCGCGATTTCCTTTCCATTCATTCCGGAATTACTATCAGCGAAATTAAGAGACAATTCGCGAATACTATTTACCGCGATTCCACTCCGTTATCGGAATAACTCCGCTGTTTTCCCCGTTCTCGTTATTATTCTAATCGACAGAAGCTTTCATTTGCATTTTAATCGTGTCGCTTGATGTGCTTCCCTACGTGCATACGATCGATCAATATTCCTGTCACAGAAAGTTACCGGTACACAATAGAAGCTGAGCTTTCTGCTACGGTGACTGATAAAAAAAAAGAGAGTCAAGGAAAGAGTGGAAAAACTAGACCGTGTTTTGTACTAAATCCGAAGGTGATTTTTACTCCTCCGCGCACGCTAAGAAATTTTCATTGGGAGGAGAAAACGGCTGGCTGTTCACGTTGTTTTTTTATATTCGCCATTTGTCCGACGCGCGAGGAATACAAATAGCTAATCAAACGAACCGAATTACGCGAAACAACGAAAAATATCTTCTGCTCTGATTCAGCCATCTCACTGTACACAGGAAACTCAATTTTGTATAGCGAGACACCCTGCTCTTTCGTTTTCGAAAATTGATTTTTGCTGTTTGTATTTACTTTAAGTGTGAGCCCTGCAGGGTAAATGTACCTCTTACTGCGGGTGTACGTTTCGCTGCAGCATTTTGACTTCGAACGTGCGAGAACTTATTTCACCTGGCTTCTCTTCATCCGTGAAATTCGGGCGGGGTTGATTAATTTTTTAACGTTCTAGACACGGGAGCAATTTATAGAGATTACGTGAACCGGTTATAAAATTATGGTCTTCGGAAACTTCTGCAGTTCCACTACTAATTAAATGTTCTTGAGTTAGTGCCTCTTGAATAATAAATCTTTTATTACTTCTGAGATTCCTCCACTGCATATTTATATACGAATATCATTATCTGAAATGCAGTACGACTGTACCGCGGATTTTTAAGTAATATAATTATGTAAGTTATACATCCCGAAAGATCTTTTTATCGTGTTAAAATTGGTGTCCTAAAAATCTTGCACCTCTTTGGAAGGGGCTAATAAATGTTCTCATCAACTGTTCTTATCACCTTCTGTTTTTTAATAATTCACAGACGCAATCACTATTCTCTTGAAAAGTGCCTAAACCAAGACCGAAACGTGAAAATGAGTATATTGCAAAATTGCTTTCAATTAAATTGATCGAACCAGTGCGCCAAGAACATCAACTTTGCGTAATAAATTTTAATTCGACAAACTTTTCCACAGCGCTTGAAAAATCATCGAGGGTTAAATTTTCAACTGAGTCTATATAGTTATAGTTTTCCGGAAGATGAAACACATAATCTGTGCGGCGGATAGGAAATCACGAACAAGATGTGGCTAAAAAGTAAACTCGAAACAAGGTAGCAGGGATTGTTATTTCTTGAACGACGGCATGGTCGATACGAATTTTATGAAGAAAGGAAGTCTTTGGGCGCTTCTCTTTACGGCCGATTGCGTCCTAACGAGACCAATCATCGCTCATTTTCCCGCATCATTCCCGGAAGCTTATAAGTTTGCAGCGCAACCTTATCTCCTCGAATATGAATAGACTGACAGCGCTTTTATCTTCGATCTATCGATCTGAAAAGATTCCCCGGACAACTTGGGAGCCACGTGACGACAGCAGTATAAATTACCGAGTTGAAGAAGAGGCTCCAGTGTTGGGGCCTAACACTTTGTGTTACCCAAAATTTTGTTCGGGTAACAGATAACGATTAGGAGTGAATATAATTTGCAATTCTTATATTGTTAACTCCGCCTCTAGAACATTTGGTTTCATACTTCGATTTTCCACTGTTTTTCATTCAATCCACACACTTAGGTTGTTATATATTGTCCTCGTCCGTACGCTATTAAAATACGCATCAATTATATGGTCTTCGAAAAGCTTTAAGTACGAAATCATGCTGCTCGACAGTGCAGGGTTTGTTCATATAAGCTAAATAATCCAATGTCATTCTTTTATCATTCTTTTATCACGATTAATTTTAACTTCAATGAACCCAGAACCATTATCTGCTCGAAGAATAGTATCTACTAGCGGAAATCAATTTATTATATACCGGAACGTGGACTGAGAACAAGAGCGAGTTTTCGAACACTTAAAGCGAAATTTACTTATGAATTAATGAATCCAATGAATCGCTTTATTGCAAAATCATGCACTATTTATAATCGTATTGATTTTTTCATTGAATCTGTGCAAAATTTTAAAATGCAATTACGCAGAATTATATGATAATACCTATCGATTGTACTAGTATTATATTATATTTGTTTTTTTTCCTTTTGTGCATATACCTTCTTTCTTATTACGCGAGTAGTCTTGTATCTTTATTTTTCTTTTTGTAAACACTTACGTAAAAGGGCTTCAGTCCGTCTATAACAAAAATAAAAATGATTTTTTAAAAAATAGCACGTTTGTAAAAACGGACTAAAAAATATAAAATAATTTTTCCTGGTCGCGTGCTGATTCCTAACCTCGTATAGACAGTGGTGAAAATTCGTGATTGTGAATTTTGAATTGCTATGAAAATTGTTATGTCATATATATAAGGTTCCACAAGGGTAAATTTGACCATCGGGACACGTGTTTAGGAGTCTCGAGAAATACAACACTTTTCCGACATTTTTATCGTCCCGTGCCATAAAAAGGTCTGGCTTTCACGAACTGCACGACAACCAACTGTGCAATGCGTGCGGGCCAGAACCTCAATTGTGCATCTTTGGGACACCAGTTTCGGGACGCTCATTAAAACAAATCCACTTAGGATCTCAAACAGACGACTCTGTCTGCCGAGTCCCAGGAAAATTCGCCCGCTTGACAAGGGGCAATAAAACGAACACATGTTGGCCACTTGGGCATTTCTATTCAACTTTGGGTCCGCTGCCCGTACCATTGTTTTGGGCATTAACTTCCGCGATTGGCTTGAGTAGGAAAAATTATTTTATACTTTTCAGTCCGTTTTTAAAAACGTGGTATTTTTAAAAATTAATTTTTGTCCTTAGTATCCAATCCTGGAAATACCTTCATCGTCCATTCGGAGAATTAAGGTTAATGTGCAGAATGTAATTGAGAAATGTTTATTTTAAATTTATTCTCCTCTTGCGTCATATTGCGCAAAGATTTTTAATTATCGGATAGTCCGTTTTTAAAAACGTGCTATTTTCTAAAAAATCATTTTTATGAACATAATTATTTTCTGCTTTTTACGTGAAGTTCTTCAATCGATTTGTAAGATTTTTACCAGGGCATGAAATTATGACAGAGACATGTACTAAATTTCAGACAGTATTGCGTTTGACGTAGCGTTTCGCGGAGGGATGTAACGACAAATATTTAATTGTTATTTCTCCGAAACGGATAGACTTCTTAAAAAATTTTTTTTGAATATTGCATTGTCATCCAGTTCTAAGCTATATTTCCAATTTCAAGTCTCTAGCTCATCGGGAAGTTAGTTTAAAATCAATTGCAAAATTTGTCACTGAACAGACAAACAAGAAACCGAGCTGATAAAAACGTGGTAATAAATAAAAATTTATGCGTCTTTTATTCCGCGCGATGAGTAATACGATGCAAACAAAACGTGCCCTTCGAAAAAAGGGTTGAAAGGTAACTTGGCGATCTAGTTTTTAACCAGCGATCTCCACCGATCCAGAGGTATAGAATCCGGCTATGGTAGTCGTGACATACAATTATTCTACACGCTGTACAAAGAGTGGAAATATACAGACGTCGGTCCGCTTCGGTGACGAACAATGCCACGGGAATCACGAGAATTCGCCTGATGAGAGTTCGCCCGCTCGCAAACTTGAACCTCATGTCATTACGTTTTCAGTTCGCGGCAGTTTCTTTCTCTTTTGTTGCTCGCTCCATCTTTTTCGCATTGCGAAGAGGGGGAGGGAGCTTCTTCGTGGTCGATCTTTGTCTCCGTCGACGTCGGTTTAACATTCGAGTGAGATCGAGAGGAAAATTGAGGCCGTTTGTGTCAACACGCCGAGAGATCTTTGTCGCCCGTGTTCCATTCTGCTGTCGTATCGGGATTCTTATTTTCCTGTTTCTTTCACTCCTGCGTGACGCGCGAATGGCGGAGACGGGGACCTAAATATGTCTCTTAAGAGAGCACGTTGTCGGACAGATGCCGTTGTTAAAAGGATAAGCGTCCTCTTCGAGCTGTGAAATGCCACGATGCCCGCCGCGCCCGAGAATGACGGATAATGTTTTCCCACTGTTCCGATTTCCCAAAGTGGTCAGAACCACTTTTCATTTTTGATTTACAGTTTAAAATTTTGCGGTTTAGGGTTAAGAAGTGTCGGCAACTCAGCTGGGACATGCAAATTTATGGTATGTGCAGATGAAGTATCGGAGTTATTGAGTTTTGTAGATAAGGATTCTTGATAACAATTTTACGCAGCACGTCATCAAAATATACACCTTCACGAACATTTAAAAAAAAATTTCAATTGGACCGGTGGAAAACTGAGTTGTAGGCAGATTTTTGTCCAAAAAGATCGCTTTTTCGCCCACTGTGCGGCGCGGCACAGCGGTGACAGGTAGTGGAGTGAGTAGGCAAGAATCAAGTCGTCCAACCTGGGACAACTTGCTAGGGTTTACTGTATAAGGCGTGTTCCAAAAATGTTGTACAGTAGGGATTCCAAGTGTTATATAGAAAAAAGAAGTGAAACGAAAACTTTCGTAGCTCGTCTCGCCTCTCCGAAAGCGATTTTTTAAATTATATATAAATTATTATAT